>JAUZNJ010000026.1:196388-212453 GCA_034780135.1 Jordanella pulchra | reverse complement strand
TGACTCCCTGGCTAACCGAACCTCCCGGTCTGCAGACCTCTGTGATTCCTGTCCCGGATCCGAACCAGAACCGAACCAGAACCGAACCAGAACCGAACCAGAACCGAACCAGAACCTGTTTACTCTGTCATTCCTTGAATAAACTTGTTAACTTTTTCTCTGCCTCCTGTGGTGTTCTGCATGTGGGGTCGACACCTTAAACCCACCATGACAACAGGAAAAAAAATAAAAAAGGTTTAATCATCATTTTATGTTATTACAATCTTACAACAAAAGATATTGCAGTAATAAGCCTTATTAAAATGTTTTGGTCATGAAACAAACTGCAATTGGGTGAAGAATGATTTAAGACTAGATCAGGGGTCTGCAACCTGTCCAAGAGCTTGTACCTTGAGTCTGGCTAGATAAAAGTCATCGAGGGCAGTAGAATATTACATGACTTTTTAATAAATCATAACCGATTATTTTTGTCAAACATCTTCCATGGGAAATCTGTTGCAATCTAAAACAACCAACATTTTAATTGTACTTTAAGCTTTTAAAATAAACTTTGCAAACTTTGAATGCAAAAAAAAACCCCAAACAAAAAACAACAACAATAAACACCTAAGCTTTTTTTTGATTAATTAATGAAGTTCTTCTTTCAGTCAAGTGTGCATAACTTCAAAAATATCGATATAAAATATATTTCTTTGACATTGTTACAGGTAGTGATAGACTGGAAACTAATTTGAAACAGATGTTGCCAACTAGAATATACAAAATAATAATCACAATGCTGGGATAATTTATACTAGTGTTTTATTTGTTAAAGGGTTACTAACTGCTGTCAGTGAAAACAAGTTAGTTGTAACCGGACTCTTGGACGTGACGTTCAAGGACATGATTGGTGGCGGAGACCTCTATATATCCGTCAGGCTTCACTCCCACCTTCTCGCCAGTGGAATTTCAGCTCAGCTCCTGCACCTTCAGGGCAGACGAACACATAAAATAAGTAAGTACTGGCTTGTTTTTTAGTCGAATCCATCTATATTCCTATCATCGTTGACTTGAGTTGATCACTTATAAAAACATCGCCATACTTGTCTTATAGCCACGTTGTGGATTAGCGCATTATATCACATTTTGTGTTGGCCTGACTCCGTGTCATCTCAACCTCTCTCAGCTGTGTGCCTACGTGGACTTAGCTCGCTAGTGGAACCTTATGGAAGCTAACACTAGCTCGCTAGCTAGGCTATAGTTGGACTTTTACTTTTAGTGAGTGTACTAATGTTTGGTAAATCGTATATAATGACACGATCGCAGTCTGAATATGGGGCGGTAATTGTTATGATTTTTCGCTTTTAATTAGCTGGTATTTCGGTGTCATTAACTATAAAAGCGATAGACTTAAGTTCTGTTTTTCAAGTGAGAGCGAGACATGCTAACTGGGGGCTACCTGTTAGCCGAAGGGCTACGTGTCACACGCCGTAGTTAAAGTTTTTAGCAAGTTTGCTAACAAGCTAAGATTTCGGGGCTAATGATCAACCCTTTTATGTTTGTCCTTGTGCTTATCACCCTACCAAAATGCTTGTTTATTTAACGTTATCTCGCGTGCCCTGGCTTGATGTTATATCGTTTTTTTGTCAGGCTGACTTAATGTTTTATCGGTTAGCCGATATGAAGGCACTTAGCATTAGCTGTACTTTAAAGTGTCGTTGGCAGCTGTCAGCTAGTTAACATGATATCCTGTTAGCTGCCTTCTTAAGTCTGTAAGCTGGGATTGAGACTATAATGTTATCAAGGCTCGAAGGTTGGCAGCCTGTAGGAAATATTAGTTCACGTTTATAAGAGTCCAAAGCGAGTAAACTATGTCTTATAAGCAGGTTATTAGCATATGATGATTTTTTTTTTTTATTCAATAATTGTTGATCATTTAAAAGTGGATTTTTGTATCGCTTTTCTTGATCATAATACAAAAGGCTAGCTTATTTCTCAAAGGAGCTATACCTGAAAATAATTATTTATTTATTTATTTATGATAAAAAGCATCACAATCCAGCTCATTACCTTTTTTAATGACACTATTGACTGGTTTTTGTTATGTAAATCAGCAAAGCGGGAGGGGTTGCATCTTGAAGGGCTGAAAATTTGTGAAACTTTTCCCTGGAGATGGTCTGTTGCACATTCTGTCTCAGCCAGCGTAGCACATTACCACTCTGTAAATTGTCCCCAAGTTAACATTTTAAAATTTATCAAAATGAAAAGCCCTAGTACGCCTTACTGGTCTGATCGGAATAAATCATGCACCTCAAAACCAAAAGCCACGATTCAACTTTAGTTTATCTTGCATTTAAAGGTTCTTACACAAAGGACAATTAGCCATGCATAAATAATGCTGCAACTGAAACACGTACTCATTATAAATAGATTTTTATAGAATATGGTACATGTCGTACTTTATCATTAGCAAAACATAATGTATGTGGATGTGAACATCGTCCATGCTGCGTGTGTACTGCTTTTAATGAAACTCTCTTAACATCTGAGATTTTGCGAGCTTATTATTGTAAATCTTTATTGTTTAACTGAATTAAAGCTTAAAGTTGTAGATATATGGGAAGGTTTTATTTTGGAGTACTTATTTCAACCCTTTGTTTTTCTTTTTTTACCCCCCTTTTAAACAGATAAAAGCTGGCAGGCTGACGGGAACTTGCAATTTTACAGGACGGATTATCTGGTAACTGACCATTTAGCTGGTAAGTGAACACGCACATAGAAAAAAAACGTTCGGGGGGGGGGATCTCCCACTTTTTCCACAACAAATGCATCAAGATACTTTGCAAAAGGCACATATCAACTGGATAGCTCTCAGTTATACAATGGATCCTGCTGTTTTTTTTCTTCTTTTCCTTAAGCTTGATTCCTCCTTTAGCTTCTGTGTAATTTATTTATTTTTTTAGATTAACATGACCTTCATGAGAGCCATAGAAGGGACATACCTGGATTGCCTGCTTTAAGCCTTTTAAATATGACGCATGAGGACAGGAATGATACTAGCAAGTTCACAGCTTTGAAGAAGAAGAGGATGGTGGTTAAACCTATAGAGTAGGACTTCCTTCATGGTTATAACACCCCCAGGCTGAGCTACTAGTTTGTTGCTAGCAGCAGGTGTTTGTTAAACCTCTCCATACACAGCATTACCTTATACTAACCAGACAGGATTTGAAATGTTATGTCTTAATGCTAAAATCTACCCCAACTCTGTTTCTTTTTTTAAAGATAAGAGAAAAAAACAAAAAACTAGAGATTTCCCAGACTTTATCAGGTTTCACTGTAGATGAAGTTAAATCCAACTTGAAATAGATCCTGTATTAATTGACCAGACATTTTTTTTCCCACAGAAATCAAAGTTTTATTGTAGGAGATTAATCAATAACTTAAATGTATAAAATTCGACCATACTGTTAGGTAAAGATGAGTATTTTTTAGGTTTTTTTTTTATCCCCCATCCCTCCTCGTGGATATGATCATTTGGCTCAAAGATCTAAGGCTTGGCTTGCTCATGGGTATTGACTTTAATCTCTTGCATTGTGGACAGAGAGAGGGGTCATTGAGGGAAATCCTCTTAACCTTCACCCACCTATAATTCTTGGAAATGCCTCACTATAGTTTCAGTCAGTCCTCCTGACATCAGTGCTTGATTTCCTTATTTGGCGTCTTTTTTTTTTTTTTCTCTCCTCTTTTTTTTTTGACACTACGTGTAATAAAGGTGATCATGATCTCTGGAACATAAGTTCTCTATGATAAAGGCAGATTAGATAAAGGGAAAGGCAAAGTTCAGTTATAATGAGATTGTGTTGTATAGCAGGATGTGACTGAATGTTTCTTTTTTTAATGCTCTTAATGTTAAACTTTCTCTGAAATGGACAAATAATCATTACTGTAATTACTTTGACTTGTATCATAATTGTAGTACATGTAGATCCCTGAACTATTTAACTTTTCACTGTAAAACAAGATTCTTCTAAAAGAATCAACATTTAATGTGTATTAACCCAGCGCTTTACATGTTAGTTATGCTGTGCTTGTTACTGTAAAAAAATCAAACTATAAATGAATGACACAAGCTTACTTTTCAGTGGCACACTCGGACTCTGTGTTTGACGTGGGATCTTAACCATGAGCTCAGTCGCTGTACTTACGCAGGAAAGCTTCATTGAGCACCGCAGTGGGCTTTTGCCAGAGCAGAGTGGTGGTGAGTTTGATCGTTTCTGTTTATTCTTTTTGGTAAGCAAACTGGTTTCATCTGAACTTCTTTTTTTGTTTTTGTTTTTTATCTTCAGCTGCTGGAGGCCCCAGTGCTGGAGAAGTTGAAGAGGAACTTCCTACCTACAAGGATGCCTTCCCACCTCTCCCTGAGAAAGCGGCCACACCTGAGGGGACGCAGGAAACCGCCAACGCCTGGACTTCAAAGATTCGACCTCTGAAGTCCTCCATTATCACCCAGGTATAGCAGAACATCTGCTATGACACAACACTCTTGATCCTGTGTTTCAGAGTTATGTTATAGATGGATCCTATCCACTGTTTTCTGAATTGTTTGTTCTTTCCAGAACATGAAGAGCTAAATCTTTTACCATATGCTATGTTTAAAAAAAAAAAAAAAAAAAAAAAAAAAAAAAGAAAAAATAGCACATCAAATATATTTTAATTGCAAACTTCCTTTTTTATTTTATTTTACATATTTTATAGTTTAGATTTTCTACCCCTTCACTATCAAGTGTCACTCCCAATGAAGTCACACTCACAGCTGTGAAAGACACCTTGATTGAAGGTGGAGGGGTGGTATACTTAGAAGAGAATAGGCCGGCCTCTATCCTTCACTGGAAACGGAAAGCAGTGGTTGCTATGGCAACACAGTGATGCCCATGTGCATGGCTGTGTTGCAGGTTGATGTGACATCACACATTCTCCTTTTCCTTGAAAATACATTTAAATAGTTAAATTGAAGTATTTCAAAGGGAACCGTCCCTTTAGGAATCAACAACGCCTTTTTCCTTTTCACTTGTCATTTTCTACCGCTGTGATGAAGATGCAGCAAACCAGCAGAACTTAAATGTATATGCCAGCGTTTTCTCCCTGCTTCCAGTGAGCCTGCACTGACGTACTCTCCTTTTAAGGGCTCAACGGTCCACTCACTCTGCCCACTTGATGTTTTGGACGGCTCTTAAAGTGGGGAACCCTCGGTGGGAAACGGAGGGATAGTGCTTGGAGGGAGTGTTCAGGGACCGGTTTGGGATTGGGCCATAATGTTTCTGGTCCTGTATGCCTCAGGGATGATGATCTCTTAATGGTTTAGATTAAGGTTGAACACCAGCGCCCTCTTGTGGTTGGTGATCACACTACAGACATGGCAAAAAGTATTGAGAATTACACAAAAATTTTTGATATGATCCGCTGCCCTCTGCAATTGTATTTCTGTATGTGACAACATCTGACATACAAACATGAAAATATGAGTAGCGACAGCTTTTAATGACAGCCAGAATAAGTTAATGCAGCAAGTCAATATTTGCAGTGTTGACTCTTCTTCTTCAGGACCTCTGCAGTTCTCCCTGGCATGCTCTGAATTGATTTCTGGACCAAATCCTGACAGACAGCAGTCCATTGTTCCACAATCAATGCTTGCATTTTGTCAGAATTCCTAGGTTTTCGTTTGTCCACCGTCTCTTGATGATTGACCACAAGTTTTTAATGGGAGTTTCCAGGCCATGGACCCAAAATCCTTATGTTTTGTTCCCTTAGACAGTTGGATATCACCTTTGCTTTATGGCAAGGTGCTCCATCATGCTGTAAAAGGCTTTGTTTATCACCAAACTGCTCTTGGACGGTTGGGAGAAGTTGCTCTCGGAGGACATTCTGGTACCAGTCTTTATTCATGGCTGTTTTTAGGTCAGACTGTGAGAGAGCAGACTCCCTTGGCTGAGAAGCAACCCCAAACATGAATGGTTTCAGGATGCTTTACAGTTGGCATGAGGCAAGACTGGTGGTAGCGTCACCTTGTCTTCTCTGAACAAGCTGTTTTCTAGATGTCCCAAACAATCGGAAAGGGGACTCATCAAAGAAAATGACTTTACCCCAGTCCTCAGTAGTCCACTCCCTGTACCTTTTGTAGAATATCAGTCTGTCCCTGATGTTTTTCCTGGACAGAAGTGGCTTCTTTGCTGCCCTCCTTGAGACCAGGCCTTGCTCCAAGAGTCTCCGCCTCACAGTGCGTGCAGATGCACTCACACCTGCCTGCTGCCATTCCTGAGCAAGCTCCTCACTGCTGGTAGCCCGATCCCGCAGCTGACACACTTTTAAGAGACGGTCCTGGTGCTTTCTGGCCTTTCTTGTAGCCTGGAGCCTTTTTGGCAACAATGGAACCTCTCTCCTTGAAGCTCTTGATGATGCGATAGATTGACTGAGGTGCATCTTTCTAGCTGCGATTCTCTTTCCTGTTCGGCCATTTTTGTGCACTCCAATGATGACTGCACGTGTTTCTTTAGAGATAACCATGATTCACAGAAGAGAAACAATGATGCCAAGCACCAGCCAAGTGTCCAGTGGTGGTGTTCTTACTAAATCATGACAGATTGATCTCCAGCCCCTTCCTCATCACCACCCACACCTGTGTTAAGCTTTAGCTTGTCCTTTGAAGGCAGGGCTGCAATGAAGTTGAAATGTGTTTTGGTGGGGTAAAGTTCATTTTGTTTAGGCAAATATTGACTTTGCAATTAATTGCTGTTATGCTGATCACTCTTTATAACATTCTGGAGTTTATGCAGAATGAGCCACTGGTCTAAGTGGACACTGTCAGTTAATCCAATTCTAATGATACAGTTAATCCAAAGCAACAACTGTAAAAATCTGGTCCTTTTTTTTTTTTTTTTGAATACTACCCAGGTTTTCCATGTGCCGCTTGAGGAGCGCAAGTACAAGGACATCAACCAGTTTGGAGAAGGAGACCAGGCTAAAGTCTGTGTGGACATCATGCACAAGACTGGAGCCCACCTGGAACTCTCCTTGGCTAAAGACCAGGGCCTCTCCATCATGGTGTCTGGGAAGCTGGATGCCGTGATGAAAGCCCGTAAGGAGATCGTGTCCCGACTGCAGACTCAGGTATGCTGCTGTGTCATTTCTTTTGTTCAACAAACGTTGCCTTGGAGATGGACATTTAACTAAAAAAAAATGTTTTCTTTTTTTTTTTTTTTTTTTTTTCCTTCCTTAATCCTAACAGGCTTCAGCTACTGTCGCCATCCCAAAGGAACACCATCGTTTTGTCATTGGCAAAAACGGGGAGAAGCTTCAGGAGCTGGAGCTCAAGACTGCCACCAAAATCCAGATCCCGCGACCCGACGACTCCAACAACCAGATCAAGATCTCTGGGACGAAGGAGGGTCTCGAAAAGGCGAAGCATGAGATCCTGTTGATCTCTGCCGAGCAGGTAACGTCGAATACCTGCAAGCATGACGCATGTAGACCTTATCAGATTGATGACTTTATTGCTCTGTTTACTCCTTTTTTCTTTAAAGGACAAGCGTGCTGTGGAGAGGGTGAACATCGATAAGATCTACCATCCCTTTATTACCGGGGCCTACAACAAGCTAGTGGGAGAGATGATGCAGGAAACAGGCGCTCGTATTAACGTTCCCCCTCCAAGCGTAAATAAAACGGAGATCGTCATCACTGGGGAAAAGGAGCAGGTGGCCCTTGCTGTGGCTATGATCAAGAAGATTTATGAGGAGAAGGTATGGAGAGAAAGACAAAAAAAAATTCCTATTTTTCCCCGATCTTTAGTAGAAACATGTTTCACACATCAAGTCTTGTTTGCTGCAGAGGAAGAATACGACCACGATTGCGGTGGAGGTGAAGAAGTCTCAGCACAAGTATGTAGTCGGCCCCAAGGGAAACACCCTGCAGGAGATCCTGGATCGAACTGGTGTCTCGGTTGAGATCCCACCTTCTGACAACAGCTCAGAAACTGTCATCCTTCGTGGGGAGCCTGACCGCCTGGGGCAGGCTCTCACTGAAGTTTACGCCAAGGTTAGGCTGCTTTCAAGGGGGAGGCAGGGTAGGGGGATTTGCTGAAAATTAACATTTGGTTTGTAACTTCAGGCGAACAGTTACACTGTTTCCTCGGTGTCGGCTCCTTCTTGGCTTCATCGTTTCATAATTGGCAAAAAGGGACAAAACTTGGCTAAAATAACCCAACAAATGCCCAAGGTGAGAACCGTTGGGGGGGGGGACCTAAGCTCTCTGAGTTCTTGATCTTAACATTATTGATCTTTTTTTATTGTTTATTTTTAAGGTGCACATTGAGTTCACTGAAGGCGAAGATAAAATCACCTTGGAAGGACCAACCAAAGATGTGCAAATAGTTCATGGTCAGATTGAAGCTATTGTTACGGATTTGGTAAGAATTTAGTCTGAAATGAAAATAGCTGTTTTTGTTTGTTTATTTTGTATGTAGCAACAGAGGAGAATATTCTTTAAAAGGCTTTTTTTACAAATAAAATAAAGATATAAAAGGACATCCTAAAGCTCCTCCGTAATCTTAACTCAATAGTTGGCTTCATTAAAATGCTCATTTGCTGAAGTTAAACCAACAGGAAGATTCATTTAAGAGCTTTTATTCAAAGAGGATCTGGTCATGAACTGTGACTCCACAGATGTACACTAGTAGCTCTGGGTGCCTATCAGACGTCTGGAATAACTTGGGTAGAAATATTCTGGGTTTCAGTACTTATTTTTCTGAGGAGCTTTCACTTTTATTCACTAAATTTGAAGACTAATTTCTGCTCATTAACTCCTAAAAACTGTCTTTTAAGGGAAATAAAAAAAAAAACAAAACATTTTTTCATTTAAAAAATCACTTTGAAAAAAGAAAAAAAAAAGGACAGAAATCCTATAAACGATATTCATTAATTATGAATATAAGTATAGAGTCCCACAATCAATAAATAACTTATAAAGTAATTTAAATGTGTTAAAACTGAAATTAAATAAGATTAATATAGCCAGTTATATGGGGCTAAATTCTTATTTATTTAGTGTTTTAAGAAGTGAATTTAATTGAATTATTTCCTGTGCTGAAGCACATGGGGAATATAAACTGTCACACACCTATCGGAGGCAAGGAGGCGGGACTAGGCCGTTCTCATAGAAACCCAGACGAATGATTGGATGCTTCTCACTGAAATCTCAGTGAGCCAATCGGATGTCACCGTTTCTATGGAAGCAGTTCTAGTCTCACCTCCTTTATTTTGATGGATGTGACTGTTTAAATTATTTAATTATTTGTTTCAGCAAAAGAATTTATTGTGAAATAATTGAATTCACTTAAAAAAAAACAAAAAACGATATACTTGAGGCTCATAATTAATAAAAATTAATAATAATAATTATTTACCAAGTTATTTATGTGTTGCGGCCCTCATCAGCCTCTATACTTGCGACTCTAAACAAGTTTTATTAGCTGGCCTGGAGTCGAATGTCTCCTTGGATTTTAAAGAGGCTTAAATTAGACCAATCAGTGAAGTTGTGGTAGAAAATTATCCAATCGTGGCCAATGTCCATATTCTTGGTTCATCTTTACAAATCCAATTCTGAAACCTGTAAATATTCTTTGCCTTTTTGACAGGCAAGTCGAATGGACTATGCAGAGATCTCTGTGGATCCTAAATTTCACCGTCACCTGATTGGAAAAGGAGGCGTCAACAGTAAGCGTGTTACCAATCTGATCCTGAAACTGTATGAGCTGTGTGGGCTTTTTTTTCTTTGAGCTTAAAGGAAAATCTTTTCTAATTTCACTTTTAGTCAACCGCATCAAAGAGCTGCACAAGGTGACTGTCCGCATCCCTCCTGACAACGAGAAGAGCAACCTGATCCGTATCGAGGGGGATCCCCAGGGTGTGCAGGAAGCCAAGAAGGAGCTGCTGGAGCTCGCGTCGCGCATGGTTTGTACACACCGAGCCGCTGCTGAGGCGCCGCGTGTTCGAACTACGTGTCGCTCAATAACTTGTGGGGTTTGCAGGAGAACGAGCGTACAAAGGACTTGATCATTGAACAGCGTTTTCACAGAGCCATCATCGGCCAAAAAGGGGAGAAGATAAAGGAAGTGCGGGACAAATTTCCAGAGGTCAGTCCGAACCACTCGCAGCTGTTGGCGACGTCGCCATGACGTTTCTAAACGCGTCCGTTTGTTTTCAGGTCATCATCAACTTCCCTGACCCAGCACAGAAGAGCGACATCGTTCAACTTCGAGGGCCACGGAACGAGGTCGAGAAGTGCTCCAAGTTTATGGCCAAGATGGTGGCCGAAATGGTAAGCGTTTAATTCCTAGTGCAACAGTCGTGTTCAGCTTCTGGTTTTTATTTATTTTTCCTTCTGGTTTAGGTGGAGAACAGCTACTCTCTGTCTGTCCCCATCTTCAAGCAGTTTCACAGGAACATCATTGGAAAAGGAGGATCTAACATCAAGAAGGTGCTGGATTATCACCAACAGAACAGCTGGACCCATGAGGGCAGCCTTTTGATCATTATTGGCCGTTTCTGTCGCAGATCCGAGAGGAAACCAACACCAAAATCGACCTTCCTGCAGAAAACAGCAACTCTGAGATGATCGTCATCACAGGGAAGAAGGCGAACTGTGAAGCTGCAAAGAACCGCATTCTGGCTATCCAGAAAGAGCTGGTAAACGTCGAGGAGTCCTGCTCTATCTCATGGTGTAAAAACTCCAGCCTGATCTTCTCTCTGCTTTCAGGCAAACATCACGGAGCTGGACGTGTCCATCCCCTCAAAGCTGCACAACTCTCTGATTGGTTCAAAGGGCCGTCTGGTGCGCTCCATCATGGAGGAGTGCGGCGGGGTGCACATCCACTTCCCTACCGAGGGATCAGGGATCGATAAAGTCACCATCAGAGGCCCTGTGGAGGAGGTGGAGAAAGCAAAGCAACAGCTGCTTGCTTTAGCAGAGGAAAAGGTTTGTACCTGTGACTTTATGTTTTCTTATTGAACAAGCAACTAGAATCGATGGGGGGGTTAAAAAGCTGCTTCTCTGCTTGATGACAGAAAGTACTGAGAAATTCAGCCTTAATTAACACATTGTGGTCTGTCTGTTACAGATGGACAGATAAGTATTTGTTTATCCACTGATTGTGGAAGATCCCACACTTGGAAAAATTAAGTCTGTCTTTTTCATCATTTAATTTAGGAAAAATTAGGGTGGAAATGAACTATTTGGTTATAAACAAAAGTTCACTTTTGATACCTGGTAGCATAATCTTTGTTATACTGTATCAAACTTGATCTTAGAATCTAGTTTCATCTTTTATTTGAGGTTTTATAAATTGTCTTTTTACAGCAAATAAAGAGTTTCACTGCCGAGCTGCACGCAAAGCCAGAATACCACAAGTTTCTGATCGGAAAAGGGGGCGGAAACATCCGGAAGGTGCGTGACAGCACCGGAGCCAGAATCATTTTCCCCACCTCTGAGGACAAAGACCAAGAACTCATCACTGTGGTTGGGACCGAGGAGGCAGTGCGGACGGCCCAGAAGGAGCTGGAGGAGCTCATCAAGAGTTTGGTACGTCTGACTAAAATACCTCCTAGGATGAGATTCAAACGCCATGAAAACACTTTTTGTTTGCTTTGTTTTTTTGTTTTTTTTCTAAGTGTAGCACATTTTTTAGTGAGTTTTCTTTTTTGTAAGGGTCATCATGAACCTTTTGCCATCAGATCATTAAGAAAATAATCGACCGATTAAAGTTGATCGTTAGCTGCAGCCTCGATAAATATTTCTGAAGTCGCATGTTGCGAGGTCCTAGCAGCTCTGCTACAGATATGAGAAATGGTTTCTTTTTTAGGCGTTAAAATGTTCTGATACAACCCCCCCCAAAAAAAAAAAACTAAAACGAGGGTGAAATCAGTGAAACTTTTCAGTGTTTGTGCCGAGCTGGCCTAATGGAGGTTTTCCTCTGAAGAGCCAAGTTAAGTGTAGTTAGCATTAGCGCACCTAGCAAACACCAGGGACAAACCAGGTGATTTTCTCCCTCATTCTATTTCTTGCCTCTTTGTTTCCTCCATCGCCTCATTTATTGTTTCCTGACTGTCATATTTCTAAGAAGACAAAGACCAAAGCTTTTCAGATGGCTAGAATTCATAACTGTCTGAAGCTCCCCAGTTGATTCCCAATAATCATCCAATTACAATTTGTTATACCCACTTTTTTTTTATTTTTATTTTTTTATTATTAATTAAAGCTGCTTTATTTTTCACTTTTAATGTTTAGTAAAAGATTAGAGGACTAGTTCCCATTAGTTTTTTTTTTTTTTTTTTTTTTTTTTTTGAAGTCAGACATTTGCTGCAGTCTGTTCCCTGCTACAGGGAACATTTGGCGATTCATTCATTAATGTGTTGAAGCTTAACAGCTGGGAAATGTTGTAATAGAAAACAATCGGTTCATCAACATTAGAAAAAGGATTTTGTTTTTCTGGTGGTTATTAAATGCTAACTTTGTGGTTTCAGGACAACATCGTGGAGGACACTATGAGCGTCGACCCGAAGCATCATCGCTACTTCGTGGCGCGCCGGGGTCAGGTCCTCAGGGACCTCGCTGATGAGTACGGAGGGGTCATGGTGAGCTTCCCTCGTACCGGTTCTCAGAGTGAGAAGGTCACTCTCAAAGGAGCCAAAGAATGTGTGGAGGCAGCCAAGAAGCGCATGCAGGAGATTGTTGAGGACTTGGTCAGTAATCACTTTTATTTAGTTTTGTTTGTACTGGATTTATTTTTTTTCATTTTTTTTTTTTTTTTTTTTGTTTATTCATTTTTTTCCTCCAACATGATGATCCAGGATGCTCAGGTGACTGTTGAGTGCGTCATCCCTCAGAAGTTCCACCGTTCTATCATGGGTTCAAAGGGATCCAGGATCCAGCAGATCACAAGGGATCACAATGTGCAGATAAAGTTTCCAGAACGGGAGGACCCACAAGGTAAAAGCTGGGCTGCTTCATGCGCTTCCTCACTGGTAGTTTGTCAGTTTTGTTTTCCTTCAGTTGTTTACGATGTTCGTTGTTGTTTTTTTTTAGCAGCCCCTCCTGCTGAAGCTCCTGTTCAGGAAAATGGAGAAGCTGACGGTGAAGCGAAGGAACCGGTCGACCCAAATGCTCCTAAAAAGTGTGACCTGATTCTGATTTCTGGACGCAAAGAGCGCTGCGAGGCGGCTGTGGAGGCGCTGAAGGTCGGAGCAGACACCTAAAGATTGTTCCCATTTAGCTGGACTGTTTGGTTCTTCTTGTTTAAATGAGTTCTGTCTGTAGGCCTTGGTTCCCGTCGCCATCGAGGTGGAAGTGCCTTTTGAGCTTCATCGATACATCATTGGACAGAAAGGAAGTGGAATTCGTAAAATGATGGATGAATTTGAGGTGTGCTGTTTTATGAAATGGATTTTTAAGCCATTTGAATTTTAGCGAGTTTATCCCTCATGAGCTCAACATTTTCAGGTAAACATTCAAGTGCCTCCTCCGGACCAGCAGTGTGATAAAATCGCCATCACCGGCTTGGCCTCTCACCTTGACCGTGCCAAAGAAGGCCTCTTGGAGCGAGTCAAGGAGCTGAAGGCTGAGCAGGAGGATCGGGTTAGTATTTAAAGTGGAGCTCCAGAACCTTATAGTTTGGCTTCAAATGAACTTTAATTACATTTAAACGGGGGAAGCCGAGCTAGAATGCCGACCTTAATGGGCCATTTCCCCCTGAACCTCCTACAGGCACTCAAGAGCTTCAAGCTGACCATCACTGTGGACCCAAAGTATCACCCAAAAATCATTGGCCGCAAAGGCGCCATCATTACAAACATCCGCACGGAGCATGATGTGAACATCCAGTTCCCAGAGAAGAATGACGAAAACCAGGCAAGTTAAACCCCATCAGCTCCATTCATACTGCATGAGAGTCCAAATTTAACCGGCACTGAGGAACTTTATTAAACATGACTGGAGGTTGGTCATTTCCAAAACATGTTTTGGGGAAAAAAGGCAGATTTTGTCAACTGAAATTTGAGGGGAAAAAAAAAACCGAAAATGAAACCTTTACATAAAACAAAAGCAAACACTTGAGTAACTTTGCTCTTTAGTCAATTTCTTTTATTTATTTTATTTATATATAAATAAAATTTATATTCTTCGCTCACTCTAGAGGAAAGCTCACCCTCTGAATTGAGGACGATGTGATCTATAGAACACAATTTTTAACACTCGGTTAATTAAAAAATTAGATTAAATAAAGGAAAATATAAAATTGGTTTACATAAAATTTAAAAAAGATTTAATTAAAAAAGTTCGGGATGAAATTAAATAACATTGGAGGAAAAAAAAAAAAATAAAAACTTCCTTTTTATATGTATGTTGCCTCCCCCCCCTTTCTTTTCAGGATCAGATCACTATTACAGGGTATGAGCAGAATGCCATAGCTGCACGAGATGCCATCCAAAATATTGTGGACGAGCTGGAAGAGATGATCTCCGAGGAAATCACCCTGGACAGCAGGGTTCATGCTCGCATTATTGGAGCTCGAGGCAAAGGCATCCGCAAGATCATGGATGAGTTTAAGGTGAGTCGTCTGTTTGGGTCGACTCTAAACCTGCAGGAACACATGAGCTCTGTGGACTGGGCATCCAAACTAGGAATCAAAAATAAAAAAGCCATTCTGGGAGATTTGGATGGTTGGAACCATCGTATATTGATTCTGTTTGTTTGTCGACTTATTTAGATAAAAAAAAATGTATTTTATTTTTGTCAGTTAGAATAATTTCTGCTTTGTAAAAGTTTTTCTCCCGCTCCAAACTCCCTGCAGTTTATAATCTCGCAGAGATTTTTCTGTCTTTAGCCCAGAGCGCCCTCATGTGGCTGTAGACGGTAATATTTACCACTGGTTCATGTCGGCCTGTATGGATTCACGGGTTCTTACTATTTTGCTACAGACCTTGCACCTTTTCTGAACTTGACTACCTTTTGATGACAGGGTTGTTATTGATTTATTCTTACAATCTTTTTTTTAGATTGATCTCAGGTTTCCACAGAGCGGAGCTGCAGACCCGAACCTTGTGACGGTGATTGGTCGCCCTGAACATGTGGATGAAGCCATAGATCATCTCCTGAACCTGGAAGAGGAATATGTAAGCTCCTACCTGCATCTTTCTCAGTCATCATCGGAAACCAAATGTTTGCCGCCCCCCCCCCCCCTTTTTTTGACTTCTTTTTTTTTTTTTTCTCTAAACTGTCAGTTGTCTGATGTTGTGGAAAATGAGGCGAAGATGGCATACATGAGGCCACCGGGAGGCAGTGTGGCTGCTGTGGATGAACAGCGGGGTCAGTCCAAAGGTTTTGTGGTGAGGGAGGCTCCCTGGGCCAGCAACAGTGAGAAGGTTAGTCTCTCCTTGGATCAATGTGTATTTATAATACATCAAACCCATTTTTTTCCGGTAATAGTCTTAGTTTTTCTTTTTTTTTTCTTTTAATTTAGGCTCCCGACATGAGCAGCTCAGAAGATTTCCCAAGCTTTGGAGCCCCAGTCCAGGCGAAGGCTTCCCCCTGGGGACCCAAACGCTTCTAAAGCCGTTTCTGCTGCAGATCAACCTAAAAAATGTTAACAAATCTTCCCCGTCTGCACCCGCCTCTTACCCCTCACCTCTAGACCTGGACTGACCGCTGACCCTCAGTCTCCAGAACATCATCCTACATCATGATCTATCCGTTAGGGTCACCAGTCCAAACAAAAACAAAAAGAGCTTTCAGATACTGTAATTCATTGTGAGCTTCGTATCTGCGTCCCCTCGTTCGTCTCAAGCCGTCGTGTTGCAGTTGCGTCTAAAAAGAAGAAAAAAAAGGATTGAAGTTTTAAATGTTTAGACCAGACAATTCATTACGGTTTGAAACTGTTATACCAAATAGTGGTGACCAGACATCACTACTTTTTTCGTGAGCTGCCCTGATCTTAGTTGCCTTTGCAGGAATGAGGGCGGGGGGGGGGGGGGGGGGGGGGAAACA
>JAUZNJ010000026.1:161083-186196 GCA_034780135.1 Jordanella pulchra | reverse complement strand
CTTTCTTTCTTTCTTTCTTTCTTTCTTTCTTTCTTTCTTTCTTTCTTTCTTTCTTTCTTTCTTTCTTTCTTTCGATGTTAAACTTTTCTCTACATTTTTCCTCTGTCCTCTTTAACCCAGTCATAAAGCAAAGACACCACTACGGTGTTATGTCTTGTGTGATTGGCACGGCCCCCTGACCCCTGGGGCCCATGGAGGGGCCCTTTGAATGACTGATCCGACTGTCCTAGAGGAGATAGGAAATCTCTGAACATGTGCAACGCCTTCTATTCCTGTCTGCGGCTGCGGCTCCCACAACACAGAAAAGCCCCTGAGCTACAGCAGCCATTGTTTCTGCGCACAAAGGACAGACATAACGTTAAAAGTCCTCCATGTCATAATGGACTCACATCCGTCTCTGTCAACAGAGGAATCAAAAGCTGGACAATTAGAAATTAAGAAATATTCATGAGACGTGCAGTGATTAGTCTATTGATGTGAAATAAATGCACAACTCCTGATTTGTTTTTGAAAGGCACGGCATGCTTCCTTCTTCTTCTTCTTTTTTTTATTTTTTTAAACACACACTAAAATTGTCCTGGCATTAAGTTGTCAATCTACAAGTTTGTATGTGGGTGATAAAGTTTGTCAGCTTTCAGAGTGGCTGTTTGGAGGATGCTTTGACTGACACGTGGCCCTCGGGCAGCAGGAGGTAGCGTCCAGGTTGTCTTGGGACTCTACTTGCTTTGCTCAGGGAGGCTTTGTGAGAAGTATCTTCATCTCGCTGCTGCTCTGTCAACCTGTTTCTCCAGGGCAGAGTGTCAGCCGTCATTTATCTCTGACAGGGACGCTGTCTACAGAGAAGGTGCGTGGGTTTGTGTGTGTTTATGAGAATGTACATGACTGTTTATGTGTAGGAATTGGTTTTGTTTCTGGATCTGTAGGTCAGGAGTTTGCATACATTATGCCATTAATGTCATATTTTCAGATTATGATAATAGATGTAACCTTTTTTGTTTTGTTATTTTTACTATTGTTATTAGTGTTACTAGTACTGCACAATTCTATTTTAATTTTTTTTGCTTTGCTTTGTTTTCTTTCTCTTCTAGACATTTCCCTCTGTTTTTTTTTTACCTTTTTTCATATAATCTTTTTAATTGAACATAACTATATCTATATTTTAAAGCATTTAAGCATTAACTAAATGCTTTCCTGCGCCACATGCAGCTTGTGCATTTTTATTTCTTTTTGTTCTTTCTTCTCCTCTCTTTCATCTGTATAGGCTAAGTTTAACAAATCATTACCACCTGTAATTTCTTATTTTTGAAAAAAAAAAACAACAAAAACAAGAACAAAAAACTTTTGTAGGGGATGGAACTATAATGTGGAAATCTGTACTTTGGTTGATGATCCGCTTGTTGTAACAAAGGTACTTGGCATCTAAAGATATGGATGGATGGATGGATGGATGGATGGATGGATGGATGGATGGTTGGATAAATGGATGGATGGATGGATGGATGGATGGATGGATGGATGGATGGATCTATTTGGTTCCCTCACTTCCTATTAACCAACTGTCTTCCTCAGTGAACGTGTAAAACTTCTTTCAGCAAAACCGTTCTTCCAACAATGTATCCAACTTTTTAATAAGGTTAAAGCTTTGACCATTAGATATCCTAATAAAACTAATGTCAAAACTAATTTTTAGGTGTTATTGTATTTATTGTGATGCTTTCCAGTGTTATTTTTTGACTCACATTATTCTTCTCAGAGGAAATAAAGTTGGTTAGGATGTTCAAAACAAAACAATGATCACCAAGACTCAGGTTTATAAAGCAGATGCTGAAAACATAAGGCTGACTATCAGCAAATTTATCTTAAACAAACAACTGGATGTTTTTTTTAGAAATACTTGTGCTTGTTTGTTGTATATGTATACTGCCTAACCAAAAGAGAAACAGTTCAAATGCATAATTAAATACTCCAACATAATACACCATCTACACCAACAATATGTGTATAAATTTCTGACCGGTGCTGTATATGTAATTGTGTTTTATATGCCTCAAGGACAACCCCTCAGAACAAGCTACAGCAGAGTGAGCAGAGAGGATGAATGTTTAATGAACAGATAGAACAGTATCATTAAAGCTACCTGTACTGGGCTTGATTGATTTTCGTGTGTTTCACTGGCCGGATGTTAACATCCTACCTGAAAATGACTCTGATTTGAATATGTTACTTATCAACGCTCCACAGTGCATCAATGTAAAATCTTGTGGAAGTGCAATTTAATGGGAAATATGTCATTTTTCAGTACAGAGTAATTAGGCACAATTAATTACAAAACATTTCTCAGTTGAGTTGACGTCTGATGACTGCCAGGCTGAGTAATGTTCATGCTTCCTCAGCTTAACATCACTAAAAAAATATTCCAGGCTTTGATGTGTAAGTGTGGATAGTGAAGGGGACTGCAAGTGATGAGTGAGGGAGGTGAAAGTAAATGCATCTTAGCCTGTTGATTTGGCTGGCCTATTGACATGATGAATTGAGGTAGAGGTTGTAGAACTTAGCTCATTTGGAAGAGTAACCTCACTTAACAAGGGTTCCAATTAGCATCAAAATTGCTTTATTGGAGCCATATTTCAGTCTAATTATCTCAAATTACAGAGGCAATATACATTCATAGTAAATGTTTGACTTTATAATAAACTTCTTGTAAAGTTTATTTTAAGAATTTCAGGTTACTTTGAATCTATTTTTATGTATTTCAAGAGTAACCTATTATAGTTGAATATTAATGCATTATGGTATAGGTAAAGCTATGCAAAGTTTAGACTTTTAAAGGCAATCTTTGTTTAGTTTCAGCCTGCTGATATAGATGAACTAAAATAGAAAATGTAACACCAGCAACGTTTATGCCTTTAGTTTTCCATGATTATATATAGCAATGGAATTTATTTGATAATTTTGTTTTTCAATGTAAAAACATTACAGTAGAAATACTATAAACGTTTTATTTTTAGTTTTGCCGTTTTGTTTAATGCTGCGATGCATTCATACAAAATGACTAATAAAATACTAAAAAAAAAAATAACAAAAAGCTTTTTCAGTTTGAACCGGATCGCATTTAAAATGAGAATGTAGAAATGACAAGAGGTAAAGAAGATGGGGAGGACCACATGGAGGAAGAGGGGTGAGATGGAAAAAGAAGCTGTTGCTTGTGTGGCGGATGCTTGGATGCTAACCCAGATGGAGAGCTATGCTACAAAAAGCTCCAGTTTCTAGCCTAGGCCCTTTACGATCAAAACATTTTCTCATATAAACAAGATTTGTGTTTTTCAAACCTGGTTCTCAAGGCACACTGTCCTACATGTTTCAGATGTTCCTCTGCCTCATGTGTCACAATGACTTAAAGATGCCTCACTGTCACTTTAAAGAGTTGTTCATTATCTCCCGATTAGATTTTGCTTCTGCTAATGACGTCATTAGCTCTTCATAATAAAGTGAACAGTAGATCACAAGCTGATCACATTTGTATGTTTCAACAGATTTCTCCTGTATAATGGCTCATTAAATCTTTTTGGCATCGTCTAAATTGACACCAGTCAAACACCATATGATAAAAACAAATAGGCTGATGTTAGCCTTCCTGTGTTCACTCTGTCGGTGCCAGTCCAACACTTTCCCACGTCATCGACTGAGCATGCATTGAGCAGGTGAAAAAATGCCGACTTCCATTATGATGATAGGGGGGAATAAATATAGCAAAGGATTTATAATTTTTAACTAATTATCTATTCTTATGTGTCACAAATATAATTTTTTTTAACTTCATGGGAAAACTGTCACATTTAGGACGTGTTCAACTACTTATGGATTCTGTAAAGGAAATATTCATATTAGGAGCAGAAGCAATTTTACGCTATGTAAGTCACTCTAAAAGAGTTTTACCATTTTAAAAGTAGAACAAAATAATTATATTTTTAACCTTTTAGCACTAATTAGTCCATGACTGACTGTTCTATTAACATCGGTCTAGGTATTTCCTAGAAAAAAGTACAACGTTAACTCCTAAAAATCCACATGGTGCCAATCCAAAGCCTAAAGGCTAAGAAGCATAATGCGGATAATTTTTATGATTCGCCTGTTATCTGCTAAGCATCTCACTCACTGTCTCTCTGGTTGATAGTAAGATGACTAGTTGCTGCGGAAAAGTTTCTTTTCAGGTAGGTTCCTTGATCTCTTCAGTGATTTTGAAAACAGCCTGGAGTCTGATTAATAAAGCTAGTTCCTGCAGTGTCCCACTATATCAGGGATCCATTAGCTTCGCATGATCTCAGAGGAAGATTTGAGGTCCAAAAATATTTCCAGCTGGACGACAACTGGAAGTCCTATCCAAATCGCACCCACCAAACTCGAAATATGCGCCAGTAAAGGTTTCAAATGCCAAGCTGACAACACAGTTTAGGCTTGATTTTCATAAGAAATATTTTTTAGATGTATCAAAGTTTTAATTGGTATTAAACCCATATCAGGCAAGGATATCCTTTTGGACTAAAAATACTGAGCCAAAGTCTTTATTTAGAAAGTTGGAAATTGGCAACTCAGGACACCGTACGGCAGGAGCTAAATGCAAATATTTTGTGGTGACTCAAGAGGAGACAGGAAAATTTCAGAAAATATGTGCGTTGTTGTTCTGGTCCCTACCTCTCAGTTAGTTAACAAACACAAATCCAACGGGCTATGAAGAGTCAGAGAGGGTCAAAAACATTGCAGCAGACACTTTAGGTAATGCTAGGCTGGAATACGCAGAGAGCAGGTCCAGAAGGCAGAAATATGGTTGTGACTTGTTTTCTAAATGCTGGATTTCTTTAGCATAGAGCTCCAGATAATCTGGCAACTGAAGGGAGGCTTGAAAGGGGTTCTATCATAGAGAATACATGTGAAGATATTTAGACTAGCACAGGTGATCATAGTGAATTGATTGGTGAGTGCAGTGAAAATAAAAGGAAACCACTCAGAGGAAACAGTTAATGACAACGAGAACGGTCCAGAGCATGATTCATCACAAAACCACAGAAGTACTAAAAGGAAACTTGCAACAAATCTTATCAGAAAAGAGCAATCAGTAGTATGAATCAGGCAGTTAAAACACCCTCCTCCGTGTCTTTTTGTAAAACCTAAAGATACTGCAGCTGTAGAAATAAATAAACTTTATCCTCCCTGTATTTATAAACCTGCTATTCTTTTGTCTGTTATTTGCCTTGATGTAGAGGTGTATACTGGACTAATAAAAGAAGTATTTGTAGAGTGTTCTTTTTTTCTAATTGTAGTTTTCTTTACCTATTTGTGTCATTTTTTTGTTTAAGAGAAAACTTTTTTTTGAACCAATATATAATCTGTTTCTGAAATTTTCAAGAAAAAAAGCAAAAAATCGAGGTCATTACTGCGAAACAGAGATTTACTTGCATTTTAAAACAAAAAAACATGAAAATGGTAATAACCTTTAACTTTTTTTGTTGCATGCATATCTGGCAATGAGGCTGAAGGTTGTCCTTTCCTACCCTTGATACTGTTCTTACTGCTGACTGATGGAGTTAGGAGCAGGAGATAGGAGCTACAACTTTTAGTATCCAGATTAAGCTTTGATCTCTCAAATGTTGTGCATATTACTTTTAAAAACGGTTTATTGGTCTATCACTGATACAAAAAATATGAATATTAGATAATTCTTCCCACAGAAACAACTGAACAAACTGCTAGCACATAAAAGAAAACAGCATATTTTTCATCAAGAACGGGAAATCATTTTTTTGTAGTAATCAAACTCCTGTAGTAGTAGTTAACACTTCAGAAGGAAAGTAATGCGGTTATTTTTTTTCTTTTTTATTTGGATTCAATGTTTGTCATATCAACTACAGTCGCCATTGCAGTTCTGAGTTCTAAGTGTAAGTTTTTTTTTCCTCTTAAAAACAGCACACAGTAAGTGCTCAGGGCTTTAGCAAATAATTCAAGATACAGATGGCGGCTTTTCACGAACATATAGGACCTGCTCCTCTCTCATACCAGTTTTAGCTTAACCCTTAGCTGTAGACACTCTCCCTTTGTCCTGCACTTCCTCTTCAGTCCTTCCATTGCCCTGTGAGTCCTCCACACCCCACCTCTTTGTCCTGTCTTCAGGCCGTGGCTCGGGCCCCGCGCTCCTAGCGGCTTCTGACCCCTTTGTGCCACCTTTATCACAGACTTCTTCACCGTGGGCTACTTAACCACAGCGCTAACTGCAGGTCCTGCGGGTCCCTGTGATTGTGCTCTGCATTGAGCCGAGAGATGAGGATTAACACAGACACTCGATAAAGGGGTCAGAGGTGTGCAGTGATTATTTGTGTGTGTGTTACTGGAAATGATAGAGAGACATGGGGAGACAGTGTGTGTAAGGTAAGCCTGTGTGCATGAGTGTGTGTCTCAGAACAGAGGATGAAGCAGGTGGAAAGGTGGCGGTGGTGGTGGTGGTGGTGGTGGTGGGGGGGGGGGTGCATGGCTGCAAGGTTGAGGTGAAATAGATGGATAAGGTTAGCTGAGTTATCAGACAGGAGCATCACAATCAAGCTGTCAGCTCAATGCCTCCCTCTCTCTGCTCTCCCCCTCTTTTTGATAAACAGAGGAATAGGATTACAATTTGGACCGGTCCTGGGGCAGCGAGGAAGTCTGCCCTGCCTTTCAGCTTCATTCTCTGCTCTATGAAAGGAACACAAGAAAGGCACAAATCTACCGAACAGGGACTTTCTGAGGCGAGGAGACCTAGCGGATGAGAAAGTAGGGGAACTGGTGCCAAAGTATAAATGGTGTGGAGGTTGGCTGCAAATGGGGGAGTTTGGGAGTTTTAACCCCATTTTTTTTTCCTTACAAGACATATTTATTTTGAAAATGTTGTTAAATGCAACTTTGCCTATATTGAATTAAATAAGACGATAGGTAGCCATAATTTTATTTTACACGTAACAAATGTTCTTTGCAGCCATTTTCCATTGTGTGTCATATAACAGAAAAAAACTGTAATTTTAATATTTAGTTTCACCAACATTAACAATAAACACACGTGAATTCACACTTTGATAATTGTCAATATGATGGTGGGATGAGCATGATAACTCTGGGGGACCTGCAGAGATCCACAGCTTTAGGACAGCTATTAGTCATGGTCTCCTTAAATCACAGGGGACAAATGAACACCACACATTACATGGAAAAAGACATCAACATCGGCACTTGGAAAAAAAAAACCTAAAAATACTTGCAGGGCTCTCTGGTTCCATATAATATTTTTTTATAACAAATTAAGGCATCATGCTTTCATGGTATCTGTTTATGTCTTTTAAGCTTTGTTTTTGCTCAGTTTATTAGTAACTATAGCCTTTCTGTGTATGTTTACCAAAACAACATAATGTGATCTGGATTATGCCACTGCAGATGCTAACAAGTGTAAAAATGAGCAAGAAGATGTTTGATTATAAGAAGGAAAAAACTGGAGTGGCGCTGGTAAAACAGTATCACTATTGGAGTTCAACAAAGCACACATATAATGCCTTCATTAAAACTTTCCTCCATTACTGATCAATGTTAGATAAAGCCTCTACTTCCTGCTTACTACAGCCATGACATAATGTAATGTAGGACGACAGTACTCTTTATGGTGCTTAGTTAATTGGCTTCAAAGAAAATGGATACACCTCAAATTATTATTTCCTCTTTTCAAACTTTTGAAAGATTACTTAACACTTGAACTTCAGTTGAATGGAAACGTGGTCAAGTGCCACTATCTGGTTTTCTGGTAGTTCATTGTTACCGTCGGTAGATGGTCCCACATCTGTTTATGTCAGCTCAACGTCTGCTGGGATTCTATTTAGGCTGAAAAAGAAACACTAAAACACTATCAGGACAGATGCTTGGAGAATATAGCCTTGTTTTATAAAAATCTTCATGGATTTTGGTGTTTTTGGTATAAGCATATCACCTGACTGTGCACCTTTAGATGAACATATATTGATTTATCAGAGTAGCAAAGGATATGTTAAAGTAAACAACTCCTCTTGAGAATCAAGGATAAGATTTGATGACTGCAACCAATCCACTATTACTTGGTTTTAGCTTTTAAACAGAAAAAAATGGTCTAACTGCAAATGCTACAAAGGCACAGCCTAAAAGATTTGTAGCTAAAATAATAACAGAAATATTGACTGTGAGAGCCAGTTATATATTCAACAAAAACATTTGTTTAACAATGTACAAATGTCTGAAACTACATCTTAAAAATGTAGTTTAATATAATAAATATAATCACAGAAACAGAGATACAGAGACTAAAATATATTATTAAAAGGAAGGGTAGAAATGTTTTAGGGTATACTGATTTTACTAAATACAGTTAGCCACTTTTTATGCAAGAAAAGCACATTTGTAATGCATATTGGGATAATAAAGATCTTTTCATTAATGGTATTAAAATCAGTTTGTTGTATGATTGACAATTTAAACAGAAAATCTTTCTTTTTTTACATATAGAGCGTTCATTAAACATTTTCTTTGCAATTTCCCGGTAATAACAACAGAGAAAGCCTAACTTATTAAATGTTCTGCTGATTTTGTGTTAATTGGATGGTGCTCTCCTTTCTTCTCGAAAACTAATAAACATTATTCCTGTGATGGCAGCACAAAAGCCCATGCTGTGGTTGTTTTGTCGACTTTGTTCGGGACACAAAAGACTAGCTGTTTCTCGGGTTCCCCCGCTGACTGATCTCAGAGATTTTTTTCTTTAATGTTAACTCTGCCGAGAGCGCGGGGATAACATTGGGACAGCGACCAGAGCAGCAGGGCAATTAAGACAAATTAATTATGGTGGGGGTGTGGGCGGCTAGGCCTAACTAAAGTGTGAACTCACAGTGGTTTTGGAGTCACATAACTGCGCTTTTCCTTTTTGACACGGCTGTGGCATTTTCTATCTTATTATACAAGAGAAATGCTGCTCTTTGTGAGTGTGATGCATAAAGAAAAACCCCAGGTCTCTTGCTGAAGTGGCAGTAAAAGTATGTTTGCTTGGCTGAGATAAGAGTTAAATACAGATGGTCAGCTTTCTGGTGTGTCATCTGAACAAACCTTCCTAGCTTTAGATCCTCACATATAGAGGTCTCTCTGTTATGCAAACTCAGTGGTTTACGGAAGTTCCAGTGTCGTATATTTTGAATTGTTATTGGATTTGGCAAGCAGGTGGGTTAGGATATTTTAGAACCACTGAGATAATTTTGCTCCATTATTGTTCTAGACAAAGAACATGTTCTGCAAATGGAAATCTAAAGAAAATGCAACCCTTTGAAAAAAGATTTTAAAGTCAACTTTGCTGTTTTCTCAGGCTAAATTCACCAGATTTTAGTTTTTTTAATTCTTTTTTGCTCCTTTTCAAATTGTGTTTCAGAGATTACATTATCGTCACTTTAAGCCCAAACTCTCACTCTCGACACATAAATTGACCAATATAAATGTTGTTGCTAATGTCCATGCAGACCATTTGAAACAAATCCTCACTCCTTACTCCAGAAAGTAAAGTGAAAAGGATGTCATCTTTTTAAACTGAACTTAATTCACTTTGAAAATAATGAAATTCTTTAAACTCAATCTAAAAAAATAAAAGAAAAATAAAAAATAAAAAAATAAAATAAAATCTGAAAAAAATCTAAAGTAAAATCTGGAGTGTGAAAAAAGAATGTGATCTGTAAATGCAATTTCAAAGAATTATGATATAAAGTATGAAAACATTTCACAAAATTACTACGAAACTAATTTGAAAAAATAAAATTCCAAAAATGTTCTAAAACATCTAAAAAAAATGTAAAGTTACTCTTAAAACCTTTTTGATTAAGAAATTTTGAATTTTTGTTCCTGAATTGTATTTATGTATTTTTTTTCTATTTTCCATCTACAAAAGTGTGTTCGTTGCTTACAACAATGATGGAACAAAATTCACTCCATCCAGAACTACATGGACCTCAAGAACTCCTCCTCAGACCTCCTCTCCTCACATCCTGATCTCACTGACTCTGATCGTGATCACTTCCAGACTGTAGAAACCAGCCTCTCTCAGGCTGCTAGTCATCTACACTGTCAGCTTAGTGTCAGAGTGGATACTAAGACTCACCTTTCTTCAGTTTTACTGTAGACTTGTGCTGGTTTAGGATCAGGATAAGAAAAGTTAACATCTCTTCAGACCCAACAGGTTATGGACATAAAGAGTTTAGATATAGAGCTATGTGCAAAGCTACATATTACAGCTTGAGTAGTCAGCTACACTGTTGTAAAAAAAATATATTCTGCACTTGACAGCTCAAACCTTTTATTCTTTTTATTTATTTAAAGCTTCTTTTACTGTTTATATATGTATATCAAATGTCATTAAGATGTGAAGCTAAACATCTAAAGTTAATTCACAAACTATGGCCGAATCAAGCTGATTCTGAACACAAATGTGCATCAAACACGTTATAATTCAACAATTGAAATGGCCTTAATAAATTTTTTTTCCTTCTACATGAATATCTCCAACTAACTACCTCCACCTTAATAAGATAATTATATTTGTTGAAACATGCAAAAGTCTAGTGACTATTGCTTGCAAAATGAGCTATGAACTGACAAAAAACTTGACAAAAAAATATTTTTTCTCTTTTATGACCTTAACTCTTCTAAAGGGAGTTTATCGACATTTATGTCTTTTTTAACTAGAACCATGAAATTATTCTATTTTCTCAAACTTTTTTATTTTGTTCAAAGATTTTCTATGTAGAGGGTCTTGCATTCTGTTAGATACAGTTAAAAAGGAAACATCAAAGGACACAACCAAACACACACACACATGTTAAACACATTTCTTCTTCTATTTCCAAACAGTGAATTACACATGTGAATAACGTATGGATGAGTTCCTTTTTCATGGAGAGATGTAGAAACTTGTCTGGCAGCTCAAATAGTAGTAGATACAATTAACTGACTCAAACAGGATCAGGAAAAGAAAAAGAATCGAGAACATCGCCTCAGAAGCTTAGGCAACAAGTGAAAACATCCTCCAAAACCTGAATGAGCTTAGACACATGACACAGATCCATGTTCCATTCTTTTGTAAAAACCAAATCCCTCTTTCTCTCCATTCTCAGCCATAATATGGCTTCCAAGCGAGGTCCAGCCAGAAATCTTGCCGCATGGCCGTGAAATAAAGGAAGCGCTGCCATGGCCGACTATGCCAGTGAATAATGCCAAAGCAAATTACTTAGGGAAGTTTGGTCCAATTGGATGCCATCCCTTGGTATGTAATTCCCATGGAACATCGCTGGCAATGGCATAGCATGCCTCAATCAGGTGTGGGGGCCTGGAGGAGGCAATGCTCATTTGCATGTCCAAGTATGAGGGGAATTCCTCTAAGGAAGGAGCCAGGCTTTGATGTGGGCATTCCCATCTGGATTACTTGACCGAAATAGACAGTAATGGATCAGTGAAGTCATTCATCATAAGTGTGTGGTTCACTCAGTCCTCCTTCACCTCCTAAACCACATTTGGCTTCAAAGAGAGTCGTCCACCGGGCTCCCATTGTCAGGGCACCTGCTCTAGAGGAAACTGAGAGTTGGAAATTGGCCAAATGATCCATAATTGTAGAAAGACCTCCTTTCTTAATACGTTAAACTGCTTTGTGAATTCTATTAAAAATGTACTTGGTTTTTGTTAATGTTTTCATTTTTTTATTAGTGATGGAAACAACTGTTCTTACGACTGATAGTAATGACTAGAATCAGTACATTAAAATGATTCGTTCAAAAGATTCATTCACTGAATCTCTCCTTTCAGTTTTAGTTAAACAGTTAAAAATGAGCTGCTTTGGTCACATTTTAAAGACCTTTAACAGAACTTTCTGCTGCATTACATTTATAAGGTATAAGCATATCTTTAGTGACATTAGGTGTGTTAATATTAATAATAAAGCTTAAACTGACATTTATGTTTCCTAAAAAGTAAGACAAGTAATACATATCGGACTAAGTTTTAAGGCTTTCACCTTACCTTGACAGGTTGTATAAATCAGTGTCTCATCCATGTATTGGGCCAGTGAGGGAATCAGTAGCACGAATCAATCCTGTCTCTCAGTGGGAGCGGATCACAGCCTGATTCGCACAGTGAATGGCCGAACCATCGCTATCACAGCCTAGTTTATTTCATCACAGATTCATACAGTGGCCTACCAGAAAGGGTAAATCTGCGCTGCTTTGGGTGTATTACTTAGGGGATAACCCCTCTACAGCATTTCTCTGTGTTTAGAGGGTTAGTTTATCCTCCATTTGCTTTAGCTGTTTGGTTGAAGGTATTCCAGGCTATCCTTAGCTGTTAGCTTGGAGCAACAGATGCCACTGTGTAAATCACAGACCATCTTGTACTTACTTAAAATAAGCTGAGTAAGTAATTGAACAGTTTTTGATTTTGATTTGATTTAGTTGTTCACACCCATGTTTAGTTTATTTGAATGAAACGCTAAAAAATATCACCTAGGTCAACAGATTGTAAACAATTCTGGAGAAGAAATTACCGTCACGCCTATGATCTGTACAGGAAACTCCCCCAGGGTAGTGGGAACAGGGGGAAAAGCCACACGGAGTATAAAATCCTGCTTTACATTCCCCTTCGACGTTGGATGTATAAAGCATAGAGCTTTTAGGCATAAGGTGCAGACCTTAGATGGATGGATTAAGTTTTCTGTATATGCCAATAATTTGATAAAATTTAAGGGATGCACCAGATGTCTAAAAAAAGCAACAGGGAAAGGCTTTTTTGGAAGATTTTTCAAAATGTCTTTAAAAAAATATGGGGTGTTTAGCACTTTATACTCAATGGAAGAGATAGAATTCTGGGTTTATTCTCATAAAACTGTTAATAAATATCACATGAACGGTTTAGGCTTTCACCTTACATTATCTTGAAGTTTTGGCAACCGGATGTTATTTGGCTCAGAAAAATAAAACAACAAAAAAACTTTATGATGTTTATTAGTTTTAAAGATTCTGTTTATTTTTTTTTATTTTTTTTATTAAACAGCTCAGTTTCCGGATTACAACAAAAAAAATATGACATAAATATTTTTTTTATCTATTTCAACATGATAAAAACCTCAGTTGTTAACCATCTGTAGTCCTGGTTGTTCAGGACTATTGTTCTGCTGAAAAAAATCCGTATTCATCACTTTTCATCAGACTGGCCTACTTCACTTAAGAAAGCATCCCCACAGTATAATACTGCCACTGCTATGTTACCTGTTTGCACCTTGATACTTAAAACTTCAGTTTATTTTTCCCTGTAACTTTTTCAATCTTGTTTTGAATTCTTTTCTTTAGTTGCAGTTTCTGATTGACATTAATAGTCTATTTCTGTTTTCTATGTACTTACTGCTAGTTAGCTTTTATTTTCTGTCATCTTTCTGTTTAGTATCTAAAAGAGTTTAGTAACCTTGTGTTGGACTGTGATCTGTTTTGGATGTTATACACTTTTTAAAGAATCTCTTTATATTCAATCTGCAACATGTTCTTTATCATCCTGGTGGCATCTTTTTTTTAGGGTGAGGAAAAATGTTAGTTTACCTCCGAACCTGTTGTATAGAGACCAAAAAAAGAGTTTGAAAAAAGAATTTTTTCTCACCTGCAGATGAAAATAAATAAGCTTTCTTGGCTGTTCCACAGCTCCCCAAGAGTTAAAAGGAGACAGTACCCTGTACATGTACCAACATTAAACTACACTCATAATGACCTTATTGACTTAATTAGTCAGTTGCACTTGATTTTTTAAGTGCTATCAGAGCAAATGTAGCTGTACGTCACATGATTTATATTTATTCAATCAATTGAAATCCCATGTGTTCAGATTTAAGCTCTATTTTGTGTTGTGTTTATTTTGTCAGTGCGATAAAATATTCCCAAAATCAATAAGCTACATTCCTTTTATTGTTAGATGTGTTTTTCTATTATCCCCCCCCCCCCCCATATTCAAACCTGTGATTAATATTAAAAGTGAACTCATCATTTGTTTACTTCCTCTACCACATCTTTAAGCTGCTTCACTGATTTAACGGTTCACTATGGACCCTGACAGCAATCCAAAGAGTTTTCCTTTTGCCTCAGAGTCTCTTACCACAACAGGTGAAGTGAGAGTTGTGGAAGAATGGAGGAGAGGGAGAGACATGGGAATAAAAACGATAAACAGTTTGACCTTCTGTTTCTGCCAATTTCCAGTCCCCCCCTCCTCAGCCTTCTCTTTCCTTCTTTCGCCCTCAGCCCTGTGTTGGACGGATCCTTTTTTTGGAGGGATAAATAGCACTGCTGCGCTTTGATAGCCCCAGTCCCAAACAGCAGCTACCGATAAATAAAAGGAACTTTCTCCATTTATCTCTGTGAGAAAGAAGTTCCTATTAGGGTCCCCCATAGCCATGGGGCCTTTCCCTCCTTCACTGCACAGCTTTGTAGATTGCCTGCTTGGTTTAAGGTGCTATTGAGTGCTCACCAGGACAATTACATGCCAGGACCCCCCTCCGGAAATGTCCCTCCCCTCCACTTCCCTCTTTCCCGTCCTGTACCTCTGCGCCGGTGTTGCGAGAGATGCTATCTGCGATCGCGGCGGATGGGAATAGCACAAGCAGCGCGTCGTGTAATTGCGTGTGTGTGTGTGTGAGAGCTTCCGGCTTGAGGAGGGGACAGAGGGGGTGAAGTGATAATGGCACTCTGAATGGTATGGAATAAAGTATCATTGCTTAGAGCCTGGAGTCAGACAGTGATACTAATGCAAATGGTTTTCACCCCCACCTCTGTGTCTGGTATAATGATAGCCCCACAAACAGTATGTATGAAGAAACAGAGCGGAGGAGATATATAAATAAAAATAGACCACACCTCAGTGAAAATGACTTTTTGTTGCCTTCAGGGAACTTAAGACACCTCCTTTTTTTTTTTTTTTTTTTTCTTTTGCCATTCCCCCACCTTGGGGCCTGCCCCTATTTCCTCCTTCCTTTGATATATTTATATATTTCTTTATCATTTGATAACATATAAAGTCAAGATTCAGTGCAGAGCAATATCACTGGGGAAAAAAAGTGGCAAATTTAAAGAAGACTGGGACCTAGATCGAGGATATCTTTTTCACCAGCAAAAAAAAAAATCAAATTGCATGCTGGTAAATCAGTTGTATGTTGGTGATCCCCATTTTTTTAGCATATTTTATAAGATTACATACGATGGATGGTACTGTTTGCCTATCAAATGGCATTTATGATTGGGTTGGTGGCCAGACCAGAAGAGGCCAGAACTGATGAGGCTGTTGTCTTACAGCCAGTTTAAGCTAAAGGAAGCGATGCAGCAAATCTTCAATCGCAGAGGAGAGTAGACTGATCCAGGATCGCTGCAACGCCCAGAAAGGGCGTCCATATCAGAGCTGGAACAGACTCGGCGCTCGTCATCAGCCGACTTGTCGTCAGGACTTCCAGTAGCCTGAGGCAGAGCCGAGGGGTGGGGGGTGAGTTCATGGACTGATACAGAGGGCAGTGCTAATCAAGGAGCATGGATCCCCCTTGTGCTTTTGCTTGAACCCCACCACTCCCCACATATGTCGACTCTTCTGCATTTAGTGGTGAATAAGCTCTTTTTATTTCATGGTGTCAGTTTCAAAGATTTGTCTTTTGTTCTGTTAAAAGCTCACCGATTACGCCGTGCGCTGCACAAATTGTTTCAAATTTTAAAGAACACTAAGTCAAGTAATAAGCAAATAACCTCATCGTTAAAACATTATAAACCTCAGAAAAGAAGCAAATGTAATTTAGGTTAGTATTGTTTGAAACCCATGTTTTTTTTTTATTTAGTTCATTACACTTTAGCTTCTACCAACAAAATCTATATCCCATTAGTCCATCACTGACCATCAAAGTGTATCCAAAAGTCCACATGCATCTGAAAAATAAATACATGACTGCTACTGACAAAATTTTGAACAAAAAAAACGTCCCTTTTGTTTATGATAGTGATTCAATATATTACAGTCTTCTAATAATATATTTAATTATTAGAAATCACCTTTTATCTTTCGGGTCCAATAGAAACTCCGCTAAAGAATAAAGTCAGCTTCTTATAAATACTAAAAATGGTCAGCCCTCTATACAGTGTCTTTGTAACATATCAGTTGGCTTCACTGTGCCCTAATATCTGGGTAAAGTTTCATAAGGGTGCCTTTTTGGCCGCCTGTGCTAAGTGGTCTTAGCTGCCTGTGATAGGCCTGTGTGCCGAGCAGGTTCTGGAGATAGCGGCTCTCTGGTGGCGCGGCTTCTCTCTCAGGTCCCTCCCTGGCAGAAAGCAAAAGAAAGGGAATAAAGAGGGGCTGGGAGAGAAAGGAAGGAGGCAGGAGGGAATTGACACAGAGCTTGGCGAGGAGCCAGAGCCGGCCTCCTCGCGTCTAATGTACGAACGGGGGATTTATTTAAACAGTGAGAAGAGAGGACAGCTTCACAGTGCCAGATTAATTCCACTTTTTATTCAGAAAATAAAAGAGACTTTGAATTATTAAGAGATAGCAGGATTAGAGGCCTCTCTTTCCAACCCCAATCTACGCTCCTTTTAATTTCCACTTTATTAGAATTCTTTTTGAAGTATTTTAATGTGGACAAAAGGAGAAGAAGAGAGAGAAAGCAGAAAATATTAAATATCAGTTAAACTGCATTAAACATAAGCCCAAGCCTCTTTTTTCCCCCATCCTCTCTCTCTCTACAGTCATATTGATCCCGCTCTTTCACTTCTCAATTATCAACTTTTATTGTAGGTTCAGCCAAGTGCAGAGGCCGATTTTTGAAATGAAACGGCTTCTATCTTCTATTCATCCTTGGGGCTGTGGGGCTGTGGTGGGTTTTCTCGCTCCCTCACACTCTCTCTTCACATCACTTCCTTAAACCCCACTCAAAACGTGTCAGCGAGGGCGACTGCGTTGTGCCCCGAGGAGGAGGAGGAGGGGGCGGAGGGGGAAGGCTGTCGGTTCTCACAGCTCTGTGGCTCTCAGGTCAGTGCAGAATCAGTTCTATCAACAGGCATGGAAGAAAAAAAATAAATAAAAAGCAACCCATAAAACCCATAAAAGATACCCATCCACAGCAACACTTTCCAACTATAATGCTAAATACCAAGCAAACCACTGTTTACCTAATATGTACTTCATGCTATATTTGCTGCTTAGCTCTCCATCTAGGGAACAGCTTGCCCTCCCATTACCGGAGTACCGAGCCGTACGGTATTGTGCCCTCTCCAAATCTCGGCAGCCATAGGAATTTGATTGTGCCGGAGGATTCTCTCTGTCAGACAACCGGTCCATAATCTCTAGCAATTCTTTGTGCTGAGGATTACCACTGTAAGTGTTACCACATATTTACAACTACTCCACCAACTCTCAACAGGCTCTCCTGCATGCGGCCCCTCAGCCGCAGCTAAGCCGAGGTTAACACTGGAAATCAAGCTGAGATTTAGGACATCTCCTCCTGAATCTAAGCAGTGTGCCATATCTGCGCAAATATTAAAGCATGGGCTGCTTCTCACCGCTGCGTTTTAACTTGGATTACTAGTGTTTATGAAAAGAGGTGTTGTTGCTATATCCGCCAGCTCGACATCAAGCTAGCAGTACATCTATATGGAAGGATAGCTTGGAGCTTAGGTTTCGGAAAAGCACCTTAAATCCTGAGTTTACAAGAAGCTAATAACTGCGCAATAACCCTGGGCTAACTAAGTAGCTGATAATGATTATAAAGTTTTAGCGGGATACTTGAAAAAATAAACACACAAACTTTTGTTAAATAAAAAGAACTAAATCTGTTATAAAACATAAGACTAGCCTATTTATTTACACACAAGCCTTTGAATAATATTGGGGCATGCCTTAAGAGAGTAATGGTTGTTAGCTCTTCATGTTATTATGATTTTGTGCTATAAGTGATGTATGATAATGATACAATACAGTAATGTAATTAATTATTCTGAATCATTATTTAGTTATTAAATCAACCATGACGTTGCTGTATCAGCCAGCACTGCATCAAGCTAGTTGCACATCTACAGGGAAGGATATTTTACAGCTCCGGTGTTTGCAAAGTTCCCTATGTGTTGAGTTTACAGGAAGCTGTTAAATGCTTGTAAATAAAGAAACAACACAAATTTGTTAAATAAAGAGCCCTTTATCTTTTATAAAACATAATATTGGCCAATGTATTCACATATAAATACATGTGTTACTCTATTAAGAATGATGGTCAGTCAGTTTCCACTCATTGACCTTCTCTGCTTTTATGAACATATATATTTTCAAACAGCAGAATTTTTCTTTCTTTGTAAACAATGGAAAAGTGAGTTAACCTACCTTCAGCCATCTGACCAGCAGTGCACAGCAACATGTGGGGGATGGACAGATATATGTAACTTTATATTTCACATACAGAAAACTGCAATAACTCTGAGACCTTCTCATATCTTCGTCTCATTTAAACCACAGGACCGGTGTGACAGAAAATATAAGCAATTTTACCTTTTTTTAAATTAGTTCTCAAAACCTTTAGTCACCTTTATACCATTACTCTGCCTCTGCCTGTACATAGCTATAGCTCAGTATACAGATCATTCTCTAAGGAAAGAAAAACCCAAATACTATGACATTTGTTGTTCTTTTGATTTTGATGCACAGACCTTAACAAAAAACTAAACACTAAATACTTCTAGTAGCTGTTTTGTTAATATAATGTTATGTAGCTGAAATACCACTTGGTTTCAAACCATTGTTTCATCAATAAGGGTGATGAATTATCCTGTAATTTGTCTTTGTAAACAGCTGACCAGCAGTGCACAGCATCAGCTATGGGAGGGATTTCAATTTGTTACTCAAAGCTCCATAAAGCTGTACAACATGCACTTCCCTAGCATCTCATTAACATGACTTTTAAGTGTCCAAACAAACTGATTGAAAGCTTTTACAGTACTAAAACATACATTTATTAAAACCTTATTGTAGCTTCATATTCAGCAATGGCTTCTGCCAAGTGAGTACACATCTGTTTGTGGGTAAAGCACTTGACACCGTCCCCCCAAGGGATGCATCACTCGCCCTACATCAAATACGGAGCCATTCATGTGAAAATGATGACGCTTTAATTAACAACGCAGGTTTGCACAAAACTAAATTGACATAAACACTGCCTCTGTTTTACCCCTTATGTTACATTAATATTTTAAACTGATATCAATAACAGTGTTTAAAAAAATCCCGAACAAACAAGAAAAGCTAACGCGTATCTTCTTTGATGTTGACTGTGATTGACTTTATTGGCTCTCTGTAAAAAACGAAAAAAGCAAAGCCAGGGTCAAGAGGCCATTTCAGCGCCTCCCGTTTTAGCATCTGTGCCTTATCTCTCCATCAGAACCCAAGTGTTTCATTCAAAGTCTCACCAGATAGGCTGTGTGTCTGGCTGTTGTTATTGAAATAAACTGCGCCCGTGTTGCCATTCCAGCCTATCCCCCTACTCCTGCCCCCTGTCTGTTTTGAACAAGTGTATCTTCAGAAACACGCCAGCTTGTTATGATAATGACCTGCATATCCCCCTGTCACTACCGCTGCCTCCATTCTGCATGTGCCGTGGGGGTGAGGCCTTGCTTCTTTTCGGGGAGGAGGTATAGAGGGGACAACCAAACACAATGTACCAGGGCATGGGTTGTTGTTGTCAGAACAAGGGGTGGAAATATTTTGAAAAGAGGTCCAGTCAAATACACATGTAGAGAATGTTCATTCTACTGTAGAAAAAAAAACAATATCTAAAATGCTGCTTTAAAGGAATTTTTGTTGGTGTTTCAAATAGTGTAAGGGGAAAAAAACCAACAATTTTTTGCTGCTGCTTTAACACACACAGGGATACACACACAGACACATGCACAAACCAAACTATTATGTCAGCCAGACTCCTGGCATATGTGAGATCTTATTTCTATCATTACAAAAATGCTGGGCACAAACTGACAAGCATAACCTAAGCACTAAATGGAAATCACCCAATATCTGATGCTAACAACAGCCAACAGTAGGGGGGGAAAAGTGTTGCTTCTTTGACAAGAGAAATCCCTGGCAAATAATCCGCTGGAATGTCGACTGGATGGGGTTTGGGAGGGAGGAAGTGCGACTGCAGCCGGCCTGGAAATATTCCTCTGTCCCGCTTGCGCAGAGCGGCTTTAATTAAAATAGCAATGAATTCAGCCCCTGGACAGGAGGTTCTTTAAAAGGCAATTGTCAGGCCTAGATAGCTTGAGAAGAATTGTGGGCAAAGAGAAAATAAATGGAGAACAATGTCAAAACTCGGCGTTGAAAGAATGCCGATAAGGATCATCTATTTAAACAAACCTAATGCTTGACTGCGTGTTGCGAGCTACATTTCATACATAAAATATGTTCTGTCACTGATATCGGCCCTTATCTGCAGGGAGAGAGGCAGACGAAATTTGCAGCCTGTGTGCGAGCAATGGGCTGTTTGTGGAGAGTGATAGAGGCCCAGAGCTGAAGATGCATGGCAGATAGCATCTGTCTGTCTGTCAGGCGTGCAGGCGGGCTGGAGCGGTGGGGGAACGCACAGGAGAAAGAGACAGAGGTGGAGGGGGGGTAGGAAGCTGAGTGGATGGGGTGCACACGGTTTGGACAAACGGACCAAAAGGCCCAGCCTCCTGAGGAAAGAGGTGACTCCCAACACACGGCCGCAGCCTCCCCCCACATCTCACCAACCTTGTCAAATACCAGTTGACTTGTTGGGATGCTCCCCAGTGGACCATGACAACAAAAGAGAGTAGAGTAAACAATAAGCAAGCTGCCAGCTCTGTGGCTTCTGGCCCCCTGGATGCGGATTCTGGGTCATGTGACTTCTGGGAGCCGCAGAGGTTTTGCAGGATAAACGAGAGACTGTAAAGTGATCGTCTTTGGCCATTTGGCTCAGATCCAATCGTAGCTTTTCCCCTTTATCACAATAACCCTCTCATTATGTGGGTGACCTTGGTGTTAGTGAAGTGCTTGTGATGAATTAGCCTGGTGAACTGAGAATAGACCAACACAGCAAAGTCAAGGCTGCAGAAGCCCTGAGGCAGATACTGTTAGCCAGGAGGACCTTACAGATTAAAGAGCCGAGGAGGTCGGCTGACTTCCTGAACACACACACACACACCCACACACACACACACACACACACACACACACACACATTCACACACAAAAGAAACAAACTGGATGAATATATCTGTTTATTCCTGTTTAGAAAATGAAACTCAGTTTTCCACATTGACACTCATAGGATAGGCAAGTTTAGAAAATAGTTTAAAACTTTTTTTCTGTACAATTCAAAACTCTTAAATAGAGTATAGTCAATTCAACTCAACTGAATTCAGTTTATTAATGTAACAGCAATTCACAACACATCTCCCAAGCCCTTTCCAGAGACAATTGAATTAGATCATCCAGTCAGATTGGTAAAAAGTTTTCTCTCCAAGGAAAACCAGCAGATTGTATCCAGTCATTGACTTTGCAGGACACGCTCCTCCTGGTTAAGCTTGTGGCGACAGTAGATATTTGCTTGCATTGTTGTTTACTCTACAGCAACCCCTCAAACAGAGAATGCATGCAGCAACAGTGAAGAGGAACAAACCTCGAGCCTCAGAGTGAGCCATGTTCTGCTGAGGCCACTGAAACTGAGGGTACTTCAACTCTTTTGAGTCTGTGTAACATATTCTTGTTTTTTAAGTACTTTAAACATAGACCTGGGGATTGATCTGAACTATTTGTGTATTAACAAAGCATAACCAAAATAACTTAATACAGAACAATGTAATTGTTAAAAGGAAGCACTTGTGCAGATCTGTACAATAACACCCTGCTGGCTGACTAGTTGACAATGAGTATGGCTGTTTAGCACAAATAAATCATATTAAACATTTCTTGGTTTTAAATTTGTATATAAAAGAAACACAAAAATATGGCATTCATTGGTTATCTATACTTTAGATTGTCAAAACTGCAAAAATCTCATTCTAGCCAATGCGCTTTTGTTTACATTACATGCATTTTATGAAGGCATGTTACTATAAGCATTTAAGGCTAAGATTTCCCTACCTGTGCTGCTGCATAAACCAGGGTGGGATATTTAAACAGGATTATCCGTCAGAATGAGGTCTGAGATGCAGGATGCTACCGTGCTGAAAAATTCCATTTGTCAGATCACTGGCTTTCATGAATACTTAAGAATGGAAGAAGGGGGGTGAAATATCAACTGCTGAGTATCCCAGACTAATTACACTTGTAGAACACAGCAAAGCATATAAAAATGAATCTATGTGTTCAATTTAAAGAAAAAGAGATGCTTAAAATTCAAAAATGGCAAAAGCTTTGGAGGATTGTAGCTACTCGTGCTAACCACAGAGGTGAATGACGGAGCAGGAGGGATTACCAGGCTGGGGCCCGTTACAGATGATTGACCTGAAGATGAACATTGCACCACTTCTTTTTACATATTTCAACCCAACTATTATCAGAACAGAGCTGAGAAATGAGCAAGACCACAGCTTGATTTGAGGAGTGAAACAAAGACACATGAAGCTATTTGTATGCTAAGTGGGTGCAATATATAATGGAGATGGGATAATCTTAAATAAAAACACCAAGTTATTTAAACACGTAACTGAAATGACACTGTGATAGAACAAATTTTTACGTCAACTTAAACAGTAGCCCGGATGCTACCAGAATCATATTACAATTATAATCACGATGATTTTTATCTCGTTATTTTTATTTTGACAGCTGCTGAAATAGAAATATATTTTGTTAGAGGGAGATGTAATTTAGTAGCTCAGTATCAGAGTGAGTTTGCAACACCCCCCCAAAAAACAAAAAAAAAACGGTATTATGGCATCTGTCTATACCAGGTAAAATACTTGTTACTCATATTTGCTTTATTCATTCATCATCTTCCGCTTATTCTGTCAGGGTCGTGGTGGGGCTGATGCATGTCTTCGACAGATCTGGTCGGGAGGAACACAAGGACATACAACTATGCACACACACACTCTCACTTCTAAAGAAAATTAAGAGATTCCAATTAATCTAACACTCCTGTATTTGGACAGCGGGAGGAAGTTGGAGTACCATGAGAGAACTCATGCATGCACAGGGAGAACATTCAAACTCCATGGAAAAAGACTCTGGGCTGGGAATTAAACCCAGAACCTTCTTGCTGCAAGGCCACAGTGCTACCCACAGTGCAACAACACAGCCCTGGCTTTATTCATAACATTATTATTTGTAATAATTAAAAAAAAATCTTGAATAACTTAATTTTTTCTTTAACTTTTAATCAGTTTATAAGTTACCTTGCAAGCAGGATAGATAGTGGTGAGCTTTGCTAATTCACAAAGTCCTACATCTTACCAGAAGCCAATAGATGGTATGGCCTCAAATACAGAAATGATTCGAACCAATGAAATGCAATGACATTTATGATGTCATTACATCTACCAAAAGTGGCAAGCTGTAGCAAAACAAACAAGGGTGCACCGGTTTTAGCTGGAATACCAGCAATTTTTTTGCTTAAAACTTGCAAAAGGATGCGATGTGTGCCTTTGTGGGTGGGAAGATATTTGCCCATTCCTCCTGACAGGATTTGGCAAGAGTTGGATTTATCAGTTGATTCTGCTAGTTGTAAAGAAAAAAAAAAAATCAAGGATGTGATACATCACAGAAGCTCGACTATGAGGCAGGTGCCACTTGGTGACCTCTAAACATTATACTGAATGTCCCTTCCTTTTGCAAAAACTTTCCACATGAGTCATTCCGGATATATACTATGTAGAATTTAAATTTAACTACATTTATTAATTTGGCTTATGCCAGTTAAGTGCTAGCAACTAAGAATATGCTATGTCGGCTTTTTAATTTGGCAGTTTTCTGCTGTGGTAGCTACATGTTACTTTGGTCAATAGTTAGCTTCGCCAACTGCATTATTAAAACTGTGTTAGCTTGATCTAACTCTTGTATGCTAGCCCTTTGGCTTCGAGGCCTTGACAGCTTATCTCTAAGCAGCCAGTTTCATATTTTCTGTAAGTGGGGGAAAACCTCTGTACTTCAGCCAGCTGACCTGCAGGGTGCAGATCTCTTTGGTTTACCTGTGCTACTAAATCAGTTAGAGAGAGATACAACTTTTATATCTTTGAAACAGTGATTTTCAAAACTTGCACACCTCAACAATTGAGACCAGATAATAATTAACACATAATTAAATTGTTTCTCTTAAATGTGGCCTAAGAAATTACAAAGTTACTGCCATCATTTATGACTTATATGTTACTCCCCTTAGAATCATATATTATAAATGTTCCCTCCAAGATACATCCATGAAACGGCCCTGCACATGAAAAGGCTCTAAAGCCGTACCAATGCTATTGATTAGACCTTGCAGTGACATTCGTACATTTTATACAAGTTGACTAAACTTCAACAGAGAGAGAAAAAAAGCTCTTTAAGATTATTCAGATCAGATATGACAGCAATGCAAAAAACTTCTTTAAAAATCAATAGCATACCTAAGCTCCGGTGAGTAATTATTCCAGTGATTAGTATTGATCAGTAGCATGGTTGTGTGAAGTTCCCAGTTTATTGATAAACCAGTACAGAAACGCCTAACAGTGTTTATAAGTATGTGTGGTTCACAAATTAAGTTCAGTCTGTGCTTTTACATGTAACTTAAATAATGTAAACATTAAATTCACTTAAGCATTTTCCATCCGCTGGTGTCAACTTTCATCTAAATAAGGAGTCAGCAAATTTGATTACATTCCAATCTAACATCAAGAGGTGTATTAACTTCACAGGCTCAGTATGTAATATATATACTATTTAGTTTTGGACATTTTCTATAACATTTAGAAAATCTCAACACACCGATATTACAGCTCCTGGACACTGCCAGTACAGGTATCCTGTATAATTTAACAGAACAAGCAGATTTGTTAGAGGTATAAA
>JAUZNJ010000026.1:137871-150648 GCA_034780135.1 Jordanella pulchra | reverse complement strand
ACACATATATAGACACACACACATATATATATATATATATATATATATATATATATACTTTTGTCTAATGTCTGAAGGGTATTACATAGAACACAATCTGATGATATTCACATTGGGAAAAAAAATCTTAATATGTGGTGCACATGTGAGGAATATGTGAATACAAGTTCCAGGTGTGATGAAAAATTTAAAAGGAACATGGAATACCATAAAAAAATCCTTATCATATGTGGAAAATATGACCAACGTGTGGAAGATAGGAATCAAATGTCAATACATACGTTTTTTTGTAGGGAAAAACCTACAAAGAGCTGATTGTTCTTCTTAACTGACAGCTCGTAAAAGAAAATTAACCAAGAGGTCCTTGAGAGCTCATGTGGGAGAATGTGTTAGCAGGATATATTTGTCATCATGTGAGATGTCATGAGAAGACCCAGCTTAAAGTTGCAACAAGCTATGTAGGGGCATACATGGTGCCCTGGTCAATCCCAGGCTGATCTTTTTGCCCTACATGCAAACTCTCTATCATAAAACCATCATAAAACCTAATTATGTCATACACACATTTGAAACATAGCTATGGTAGCATTATGCTGTGGGTAACAGGGCCGAACATTGGTGTATATTTTGTCCCGGTTAAAATACATTTGGAATAACATAATGCTTTTATTTAGCAGGGGATCAGAAAACTTTGAGGGTTGATAGTAGGTAAAATGACCTAAATACAGGCAGAACCATCAAAAAAGAAAATAGAAAAAACTCCTAACATGAGTGAAGGCTCACTTTCCTACAGCACAACAAGGGATGGAGCTACACTTTTTTTGTTAAGGGGGTCAGAGGGTTACCTTTGGGGGGGTCCACAGACATGAAAATACATTTGTTACTCACTTATCTGCAGTAGGAGTTTCTAAACATACATGTTTACAGTGGCTGATAGGTGCGAATGCGAAGTATACGTCGGAATGAGCTGCAAAAACATGTATGAGGCAAGATAGGACGGAAACTCCAAAACACCGCAAAGAAATGCAACAGAGAAATACAGCAAATAAAAACGTCTGCATTCGCTAAAAATAGAAGCAAAAACCTACAAAGCAATCAACAAAGCTGTCAACTCTGGACAGGTCGACAGTCTGTCGAAGGGCAACACAGAGAGACATAGAAATGTACAATCATGCACACACACACTCACACCAAAGGACAATTTAGAGTCACCAATTAACCTAAAAGTCATGTTTTTGGACTGTGGGAGGAAGCCGGAGTACCTGGAGAGAATCCAAGCATGAATGGGGAGAACACTGCAAAAGTGAGCAAGAAAGAAAATATCTTATAGACTGTTTCAAGCAGGATTTATAAATGCCAACCTTGGCACTGAAGTTTGCAGCAGCTGCGCTATAGATACCAATTTAAAGGGGATCAGATCTATACCATGCATTCCGCCATAGCCACTAAAAGTAATCAAAAACATAACATCAGGAAGTTCAAACTGCTTCCTTTGTTCTGTATTTATTAGAATAATGCTTAGAGTTGGGGACAGGTTAGCAAGATTTATCATACTTACTATAACTGGTGTAAATGTAGGAAACTACTTTAGAAAGAACACGTTTCCTAATAGTAAAGTTGTTTTCATATTATTTGCAACAATAAATTATTTATGCATAGATTCAGGACCTGATATCAGAGTTCCCTCATCTGGAGCCAGTTTTGTGGTTTTAAGCCAAACAAGTTTTTTTTTTAATGCATATATATATACTTAGCTAAACATTGAGTGTATTTATTATAAACCTTGCCCAAATGTAAGTTACGTATTTTAGAACTACTTTTGTACTTGTCCTTTATAAAAAAAAAGTCCCCTGATTATTACTTCATAATTTCTTGGCCCTTAAAAACTAAAGCTGTAGTTTTGAGGGATTTATTCCCTCACTAACAGGTGCCTAATTAATGTACTCATAATACTCTAAACTAACTTGGTTCATGAATGTTGTATTTGGTCAGCTTTACACTTGGTGATTAATCTATTGATTTGATTTTAAGATAATGTTCTCGTCACTTTTCTTTTTTATTCTGTTTTTTATTGAAGCTCTTGTGGCTTTTATTTTTTGTGTTATTTTTTTGAAAGTAGGCAGAGAGGGAATGGGTGTAGAGAGGGGAAGACATGCGGCAAAGGTCGACTGGCCGGAACTCGAACTAGCGACGGCCTCATCAAGAACCGAAGCCTCCACACATAGTTAACCACAACACCAATGTCTGTGTTGCCCTCTCTCCTTTTCTTTAAGGTCATCTGGTCATTGGTTGCCCTTGAGCAGGGAGAGGAGAAGTTTGGGATTCTGTTTGGATTCACACTGTTTAGTTATAAGTTGTTAAAGTTGAATGTAAATATGTAAATGTTTTATGTTTCGCTAGAGATTTAATTAAGTTATGTGTCTATTTTCAAAGAGATCCCATTCTCTTCACTTCGAGCCCTATCCAAATGCTTGTTTTTAACCAACAAAAATGTTGTTACTAAAGTCCAGTCCGACCAATAGAAACTTGTCCTCACTCCACAGGAAAGCCCACCCGGGTCACATTTCCACATATGATCAAATAAAAGAAAACCAAATACGTATTTTCTTAATAAAATTAATTGAAAATAAAATCAGAATACCACAAAGTTATTTTTAAAACTTTTTTTATTAAGTATTATATTTTTTAAAGCATTCTATGACTGCAGCAATAATGGAACAAAATTCCTTTCATAGAAATGCAGGGGCTAAACTAAACCAAAATTAAAGCAGGAGGTGTTCAGGTTGCGGTGAAATAGTTTGGGATCATGTCTTTGGTCAGAGCTCTGACATCATTAAAATAGTTGCATGAAAGTCCAACAAATTTAAACAGTTTTTCAAAGGTAATTTATTTTATAACATAATATACAGATTTTTGTAGTGCAACCTCTCAAAGCACTTTCTAAGCTGCTGCCCAGCCTCCATGAATCAGGGCCAAGCAAAAGAAATTAAAATTTTTAAGCAACTTTTATAGGTATTTAGGCTTTGTTTATGATCATAGGGTTGAGATCCTGCTGTTTTAGCGATTACCTCATGCCCCATTGAGTTCAAACTTCTTTATTCCCTGGTCTGCGTATCTGTCTAAGTTAGGAGATCAAGAGAGTGATCAGAAAAAGCAGCTCATCTCATCTGTAATTTGATGATAAAATGGATGGAAATGAAAGGGGAGAATAGGGAGCATACCTGGGAGCGTAGAGAGTGTGATGGCTGCTTCATGACCGCTCCTCTTGCCCTTAGTGTAACATTCAGGGAAGAGTGTCCCTTTGTTATCACCCCCCTTTTCCCTGGCAATTATCACAAACTCCACTTCCCCTGCCCTGCGGATCCCAGAGAACTGAGCGGCCGGAGCGGGAGAATAGCTACATTTATAATTTTTTTTTCTTCTCTTTCCATAGATTAATTTTCTAGGAAGCCCTGTCACTGCTGTACAGGGAAGCAAACGGAGAAGGGGAAAAAAAGAGTGTAAAAGTAGAGAAATGGAGGGGGGGAGTGGTGGAGGGATTGGGGCTACATTGCCCAAGCCTTCTCGCTTTTTTTCTCCCCCCTTTTTTTTCTTGACAGATCATTTTCCATGCAGGGGTATCAGGGGGTCTGGCCGATAATTGGCATGCAGATTGCAGCTGATGGCGTCCCGCTACAGAAGAAAAGAACTGGCTAGTTAGAATAATGAGCCAGCCCGCCTGATGGATGGGCAAGAGAGGAGGTCATACAAAATATTTCAAACACAATTCCAAACCACCCCCATCTCCCTCCCCTCAATACCTGCACCTCCCATTTTTAGTTTTCTATTTTTCACAAAGCCCTGATATTGCATTATTTCCTTTCTAGGGTAATGAAAGCATCCTATCTTCTTCTTTCTCCCCCTTCCTCTCTTATTCCTACATTCTCCTTCCCTTCACTCACACACCTTTTCTTTTTTTTGCTTTTCTTGAGACACCTCTGGATGACAGTACAGTCTTGATGTCACAGCTCATCAGGAGCCTGGCACCCTTTTGAGACTTGAGTGTTTTAATTACAGGAAAGGAGTTAATTACTGGCCTCTCAGTGGATTTCACTGTCTCCTTCTTTATTAGCTGCAAGACAAGTTTGAAACACAGGAATGGAGTTTGAACAAAGAGGAGAACGAGTATGACACGGTTGTAGATGTATTGTGGTACATGTGTTTTTAACATTAAGAAAACAAATTATCCTGCACTTGAAGGCCGTCCAGAACAAAAGCTGAGGAATCGAGGTTGTTTGGAAGATAATCAGAAGATATATAGACGTGGACATGACGAAGACATGGGAAACTAGTACACTGAAATCAGTCTGAAAGAGAGTGAGAGAGAGCAAGACTTCTGGGAGATAACATCAAGGTTGAACGCAGTAAGAATTTGCTTTACCATTAAATGATCAACTTCTTTGTGTTAAAGAACCTGTTGTTTTTTTATAGGTATGCAGAAGTGGCTGAATATAATTTCTATATAATCATTAAATAACATGAAATATTAAATTGACCTTGATTTAACTTGTTGACCAAGACTACTGCCTGGTACCTGGTCAAAAGCTGCAATATTGGTGTCATATCGGAAATTAAAAAGTTGGGACACGCTGAAACTACAGCCTTAGAGGACTAGGCATTAAGTGGTCCATCGGAGTATTATTTAAGATGACAGGAGTCTGTTTTGTAATGGATATCTGAGGTTCAGTGAGTGAAAAGTAATAATTAGAGTACAGTTCCCAGTGGTGCCCCAGTTCTGCTGACCACCTGGTTAGTCACAAGACCTTTTAGTTGCACAAACTCTTGTTTTTCAGGCAATCAGGAGGTGATCAATAAAAGAGATTGCTGAGGCCTCCATTTGGGTCATTTAGGGAATTTTTGACGAATCACATCAACAAAAATTGTATTAAATACACTGGACACATCAAAGAACACTATCCTCAGGTGTAAAATTGCACTTTCAACTCCAACTCTGCAGTTGTAACTAAAATGGAGACGGTCCTTGAAAGTGCTTGTTTTCTTACTCAGATGGGCCAACATTTTCCCTCAATGACTTTAAATATTTCTGGGCAGCTGGTCTAGAGTCATTAAGGATTGATAAACCTGAGTGTTTTATTTTTTCTGCATCATGCATGGTTGAATGGTTTGAAGAAATATATTGCACAAACCTTCAAGACTGTGGGTCTGAAATCATCTGGACCTGATATGCCCGGTTCACTGTGTTGTGCGTCTCTATGCTGAATATCTGCTTTTGAGGTGAAAACAGTGCAGCAAGAAGGCATCCTGACAGACTTTATGTCTTCAGCGTTGTTTACTACACTTCAGTTTTACTCAGCTAGTTGTGGGACTAGGAATGTTTTACTTTTCAGGACAGAGGAATCATCAAATTCATACTCCATTGTTCAGTTAGTGGGTTTTATCAAATGAAACAAATTCCATATTAACCAAAATAAACGGATGTAGTTATGCTTAAAATTATTTTTAAGTCTGGCAGAAAGAGATTGAAGTGTTTTTCATTACATCCAAAGCACGTAGGAAACAAAGCAGGTATGAGTTATGACGTAAACAAAGAGGAGGAAGATATTTTAAGAAAGGCTCTGCTCTACATGTAGAAGGTGCGCCATGAATTTAGAGGAGGAACAAATTCCTTCAGAGAAACTGCCTTACAACAGTGGTGCAGCAGGTCAAAGACGAGTGAGGCAATGTTTAATGATGTCTGCCAACCGCCGTCCTTTGCATAACATAATGCCATCTCCATGCTGAAGGGCTATTTCTTTATTTAACTTTCAACTACACTTTCAAATGCCATAGCACAAACACACTGTTTCACACAAGCAGATTCTTCTTTTGCTCATATTAGGCAGCTTCAATTTCAGGTCGGCAGACTTCGCATCAATACTAGCAATTGAAATTAGCAATTGAAAAAGAAAAAAAACTAATTCCATGAGCAATAAAAGGTTAAAAAACCTGTTCTGACCGATTGTCAATTCTTGGTGCCCAACCCTATCCAAGACAATCAGAACTTTATTTAAAAGCGTAAACTTAAATATTAAAAGGAAATATAGAAAGCATTTTTTTTAGGAAAATACGAGAAAACATTTACATCCTAATTGGATAGATAAAAATGGAGTAGCAGTAGGAGGGAAGCTTGGAAAGTTTAATTTAGTTTAACTTGATATGAAGTTTTCTAGGAGATGTTTCACCTCTCATCCAAAAGGATTCTTCAGTTCTAACTGACTAACTTCTAACAAAGTTCTAACTTGGATGAGAGGAGAAACATCTTCTAGAAAACTTCTTGTCCAGTTGCCTAAACTGAACTTTCCAAGCTTGACCATGACCTGGATCACATTCACAGAGTGAAAGAGAAATGTCCAAAGAAGGTCTGTGTGCCTTTTCATTTGGATTTTTATCCAAACTCTACAGTGAAAAATGTAAATATTTATTTGGGATATAATTTAGGGATTCCTTTGAAAGAAATTATTGAAATTTTGACATCATCTCCCAGGAGCTAAAAGAATACAATCCTAGAAGTTACACTAAAACATTTTTGAGGGTGTGTTTCCAAGGAGACAGCCGAGCACACAGGTGATGTTAGCTAAGTAAAGAGCGCAGCACCAGAACAGAGCAGTGCACAAGTACAGATTGTGGAGCACACTTTGTGTGAAATCCTGCTCACTAGTCTCACTGATTGCTCATGTTGGTAACTGTACACTGAAGTTGTAGCACAATAACCACGGTATTTTATAGCAGGTAGCAGCACAGTGTACCGCCTCAAAATCTTTAACTGGACCACTTACTTTCACCCTTGATTAGATTTCAGCCGTCTTAGGTGCCAAATTTGCCTGAAAACTTGTTCTGATTTGCTAAAGTTACCCCTGGTTAAGGGCGCAGCAGAAAGGACACTCTCCATGCTGAAGAAGAATATTGTCCGCTGAAAAAAAATATTCTTGTACAAACTTTAGTCCTTTAGGACCCGTCAGCAAATGAACATGGATGGTTGAAAATAAACATTTGCTTACTCCACACAAAACAGATGAAATATACAAAAGAAATACTGATTAAAAAAAGAAGTTTAACACTCAAAGGGAATTTTGATCAAATTCTCCAGCTACACTTGTTCCCCCTGCAGCTTAATCTGGCTTGCACCCTCATCAGCACAACACAGAAGGGAACAAATTTACTGTTTCATCCTCATTCTTCCAGGCATGCCGAGAAGCTGTATACAGTACACAGCAGATCAAAGCCTTAATTGAAAAATAATTATAGGTACTTAATCATAGAAAGCACTGGGCTAATTGAAGTGAAAACAAGGAGGCAAACGCAGACCCTCAGAATCGTGGCAGAAAGAGGATATTGTAAAAGCTTCCTCTTCAATCCCCATTGTCTTCCAGATTAAATAGGAGAGGGCTATTAGCAGAGTTAATTGGCTCTCTAATTTAGATCTCGCCCCACTGAAAGCATAACGGATGCGGGCCTGTCGACCGATGATGTGTGCACTCTGTCACACTGTCCTGTTGGACTGTGATTGGTTAATTGCTCGGGGATTTTTTGAAGTTTTCCCTCATTCTTCAAATGGAGTAGATTTGTTGGAGACGTCTCCCTGGCTGCTTAGGTAGAGCTCATTGTTTCAAGGTTTTGACATGGATGAGGATGTAAATTATTTATTGTTGCTAAAGTAGCCTTATAACTGTGGCACACATTGAGCCTATTTAAAAAATTAAATAAAACTAAATAAATTAATATCCATGCTACTTTTTAGGCTTCATTCTTGACTGTCCTCTTTCTGTCATTTTTACTTTTTGTAAAAGTTCTAAATGTTTCAAAGAAAGTGTGTCCCTGTGATGTGAAAGACCCTCAGTCTCACCCAACCTGCTTCCTGCTGTTATGGCTGCAAATGTTCAGTGCACTCAGTCTGCCCTCTAGTGGAATTCAGGTACAGTTGCACTGATTGCTCAGTGAAATCCATTTAGACTCCCCCAAAAAGGTACAAGAAAGTAAATGGGCCATTTTTCTACCATTTTCCTGGGACAGCCTTTCATCATTTCAGCACACCTCTTTCTAGTGTTTTGGCATTGTTGCCAGAGTAGTAATGGAGGCCCCTGAATGGAGTTCAAAATAGAAGCGAGGGGAGCTGCTGTGGAAATGTTCTTTCAAGCTCTGTCACACCGAACCCTTTTTTTCTTTTTTTTTCTTTAAACATAACTCAGAGATAATGACAGCAGATTATGATACCTGCTATATAACACACACTGTTTGTGACACTGAACCATTAGAGAGTTTCTATCAACTTTTTTATTGGTTTGGAATATTATCAGTAAAACCTTCATGATTTAAAGGCTGCAAATGATCACAGGCTTGGGAAAGGTTCCTTAAGAACCATCTTTTTGTTTTTTTTTTTTCCTTTTTTTTGAAACATATGATCAACTTTTCAACTGACTGCCCAAAAAACAAAAGGTATTGATTTTGAAAAGGGTAATCCTACCATGTATATATGATCGGATCTAAAAAGGTTCTTCTGTAAGGCAAACTATTTCTTTCTTACCAAGAAGAAAAAACACAACTTGGATTTAGAAGTTAGTAGTCATTGCTGTGCCCGAAAGTCCGCTGTAAACCCTATATAGAGCACTATATAGTGGTTATGTCCTTTTAGATCAGTCTCTGAATATCTAATAGAAAAAAAAAGTAGTGGACTCGAAATTTCCCATGATGCCTCTTGAAAAGTAGTGATCATCCATGGTTACTAGATGAGCAGATGTGAATCCTCTTTGATGAGAGGTGAAACGTCTTCTAGAAAACTTCATGTCAAGTGGCATAAACTGAACCTTCCAAGCTTCACCATGACCTGGATGACTGAAAACCTTCACAGATATTACATTTATGGTCCAATTGAACTACATTTAAGCTTTCTTTTTTTCTTTTTTTTTTCCAAAAAATGAATGTAACTGGCTACTACCACCTCTGGTGTTAATGTGACTCCCTTCATACCAGGAAACTAACATTATTAGAACAGGAGCGCTTCATAAAATCTAAAGCTGCTGCTGTTTCACCAAAGTCCATTTTACTAACCATGTTTTAGAGCTATTTCCTTTTAAGGCACCAGGTGGTCTGCTTTTTGGTGGCATGCCTAAACAACAAACAGCACCAACCTTTACCCCACACTGGGACTGCTAGGTACACATAGAGGGGGAGAAAGGAGACGTTTATCAAACATTTCTCTACATGTCGGATTAGGGGGAACATTTTCCAAAGTACATTTGTAGGATACTTTAGAATATTCGGGACGTTTCAGGGCAGATTTTCTCCCCCCCAGTCACATAAAAATGCAGTCGACTGCAGAAAAGATGGTGTCTCTCTGGAATCAAATGGAAATTTGATGAGACATCCAAAGCTTAGCTGAGCAAGCACAAGCTTTACCAGAGTGTCACACAATGTAAAGTACATTTCCACACGTGGCGCTTAGCAGCTGAATGTGGTGTAGAGCATATTGTGTGTAAGGGTTTAAAGGCTTAAAAACAGGTACGTTATCTCAGGACCCTGAAAAGTGGTATGTTTCACCACATGCTGAGTTGAGTTTGAGGTTTTCACTTCACATCGAACATAGCTGTGAGCTTTTTTTTAGCTATTTTACCTCTAATTGAAATTAGGGCTCATACAGACAAGATTTTTAAACTGGTCTAAATCTCTAAATTCACTGGAAAAACTAAAAAGGTCATTCAGCTCTCCTACGATCAAATCTTTTCAACATATTCAGTTCAGTTTCAAAACAGGAAAAAAAATCTTCTAATCTACAGTTTGTAACATGATAGGAAGTCCTTTTAAAAAATACATATAAAAAACTAGTAAAAGTTTTACAATATGTAGGGTCTTTTTTATTACAGTTGCAAAAACTAGCACTGTATCTTTATTTAGTTCATTAATTTTCACAAATTTACCTATAAGTGTCTCCAAAGTCTCAAAGTGGAGAACTGCCTAGAATAAAGTATCCTTTCACTCAAGGTGTTCTCTATAACAAAGCACAAACTCTATGGAACACATTTGTCCATTTGTTGTAAACTCAAATTTTTCACAGCACAAATTACAATGGATAACAAAGCAATGTAGTTAAAGGACTTATCTGTAGACCTCTAAATGCAAAAGTCTAAGCATGCATATAAAGAGCATTTAGGTGGTATCTAATACATTAAAATATGCCACTGTAATGATGAGTAAGAGGAAGTTCATGGAGGGAATTTTGTTCTGTTATTGTAAATAACAGTAACAAGTAAATAACGCGTTTTGTAAATGGAAATAAAATTTTTAAAATGCATGCTATAAGTTGAATTTTTTTATCAGAAGTGGCCTTTATTTGACAGTATGCAGATAGGAAAGTGGGTTACAAGAGAGGGGAGAGACATTCTGCAAAACTCAGCAGACTCAAACCTGTGACAGCAGGTATATGGGTCATGTGCTCTGTCTCCATCCCCACAGGAGCATCATGTAAATTGAAATTTGAGAAAAATGCAACCCAGAAATGGAACTTTAAACTCTTTTAAGTGTAACTTTGCTGTTTTCTCAGATTGTATTTCATTTTTTTTTACATTATAAATTTGTGCTGATTTTATGTTTTGATGTTGCTCTTTTTCAGATAGGGTTTTACGAACTGCCTTCTTTTCAAGTTTCATTCTACAATTAAATTCTCTTCAAACTAAGCTAAATACAAATACTCACTTTTGACCATGAAGATGTTGTTGCCAAAATCCAACAGACCGATGAAAATATGTCTTGGCTCCTCACTCTAAAAGAAAACCCGCCCCAGAAGTGACGAGAATTTGATCTGTAAGATGCAATTTAAATAGCAGATATTTGAAAAAAAAGAAAAGTGAAAATATTAAATCTGTTAAAAATAATGACATTTGGAAAAGCAAACTGAGAAAGCAGCAAAGTTACTCACAAAATCGTTGTTCCTTTTAAATATTTTTAAAACCTTAGTTTCTGGATTTCATTTTTTTATATTTTCACTTACAAAATGTGTTATTTGTTTCTAACAATAATGGTTAAAACCACAAGGACCATTCCTCTTGACCAAACTGAGGTGACGAAGAGCCTTTATTAGAGTCGTGAGAAAGAGACAGAACCTGAGGAGACAGAACCTCCATCCAGAAGGTACACAGATGCTAACTCATTCAACCAAGCATCTTTATGAGTTGCTAGATAGACATGTCAACATGCCTCAAATTTGCCATAAAGAAATTTAAAGATTGTAAGAACAAGAATATCACAATAGTCTGATTTTATATAACTGAAATAAAACACTTTGGTCAGAACTCAAAGGTTTCCGATATGTTGTACCAGTAAAGAAGACTATAACTGCCTTGTTTAAAATGTTACCTAAATCCTGCTGTAAATCTGCTGAACAGAAGAGATTCTCAGAGAGATTGAGTGAAGAGGAACTGTAAAAGATCCCTTTTGGTAATGTCTCAAACTGTTAAAGTAGTAGACTTAATGCTGTCCAGATGGGTGTTTTTTACCGCAATTTATCCCAAAAAAAAAAATCCAAGGTTAAATTAATTTAACAAAATTCTTTATTGATCCCAAAGGGAAATTAAATGATGGCTTTTTCAACCAGTTGTTGTAGATGTTGATCACTGTAGGCAGGAACGATAGCATATTTTGATCTGTCTGGTACCAGATCTGGAGTAGCCTCTGATAGAAAACAACATTCTAAAGAGGATAATCAAAGTTGTTCATAATATCCTTCATTTTATGAAAAATTACTTTTTGGGAAATCCTCTCCAGAAGTTCTAGCGGAGTTTCTAGAACAGAGCCTGTTTTAAGACTCTGATGTTGTTACCCCAGCGGATGATGGCAAATCACACTCAGAAGTGGAAATATTGTTTCCGAATAAACAATTCAACTTCTGTACATTTTAGGTATTTTTTTATGTTAGAGTCAGTGACTGTGGTGCTGCAATGACAGATTTCTTTTTAGGTTTCTCAAACCTTTTTTCCCTAAGGTGCAAATTAATGTGCAAAGCATCAAACTGCTTGTAGATTGTTTGGCAATAAAAAAAAAAAAAATAATATCTCTAAATGATTCAAATGAAAAATGAAATAAATAATTTTATGTCAGAATTCTAGAAGGCATCTCTCAATTGTCCCTAGGTGTGAGTGTGTGTGTGCATAGTTTTGTGTCGTTGTCTGTCTATGTGTTGCCCTGCGACAGACTGGCGTCCTGTCCTGGGTGTAACCCGCCATATGCCCATAGTCTGCCGGAGATAGGCACCGGCCCAACCGTAACCCTGACGGATGAAGTGGGAGAAGATGGATGGATGGATGAATTCAAAACAAGTCGAAACAGAAGAAACCAGGAAAGAGTGACTAATGCTGTTTTCCTTTTTGCATCACATGGGTATGACCTCACAAAATTTGTGGGAATTTGCTTGTTACTTGAGATCAGCCTTGCAAGTTAAAATGTTAAGATGTTGTTAAGTAAAGCAGTTTGAGATCATAATAATAGTAAATATAAGCTGACACCTGTTATTACAATGATGGGGATGATTTCAGGAGAAATGAGGTAGTAAGTGCAAAAAGTATGTTTAATACAACAGATAACTCTAATCTTCTATGGATCTTGGGTAATGGTAGATTTTAAGGTTCTGGTGAGAACCTTAAAAGGTGTTCTGGTAATTAACATTTTTTTCCATTGTTGGGATCCGGAGTCTGTCTGCCACCTTTTCCCCAGCAGAGCGCGCCGTGGGTCTCCTGGGCTGGAGCCCTCAAC
>JAUZNJ010000026.1:116130-137771 GCA_034780135.1 Jordanella pulchra | reverse complement strand
TTCCGATCACTCTATCACAGAAAAATAAGACTTGTAGAACTTATTGGAAACTCAAGACAGCCATGACATTATGTTTTACAAGTGTATGTAAACTTTTGACCACAACTGTACACGCTGATAATAGACACAGGGTTTAAAAACTGATAACTGGATTTGTGAGAACCTCCTAGCATACTCCAAACAGGATGTTAAAGAGCTCGTATCTCTGCTGCATTATGCCTGTTTAAGGGTTAACACCATGCCTTTTGTTTCTCCCTGGTTTTGACAGAGTGAACATGTTTCATTAGATGAGATTAGATGAGTTTTATTGATCTCACAGTGGAGAAATTCACATTGGATTCTTACAGAAGCTAAGTTTAGTTTTCTCAGACAAAGTAGTGAAAACATGTAATCAACACCAGGGACAGTACTGTTTGAATACTTTTTTGACTCAGGACTAAAGTCAGTTTTTAGCAAGTTTTACCCAACTGAAGTAAAAGGACCAATCAAAAACTATTTGTCTTGCTTTTGTGTACAAAAAGTACTTCTACTTTACTAACTATTCTTAACAATTTTCTACCTCTTAAGTACTTTCCTAACAGGAACTCCACTTTTATCAAAGTGGAGTTTCCTTTAAGGTATTTTAAATTTTACTTGGTTTTCCTGTTTTTAAAATAAATAAATTTTTAAAAAAGCGCCCTGGATATTCCCAGGGATAAAGCTCAACATTGAGTTTTGTAAAAAGACAGGGGCAACACCATCTAGTGGCAGAAAGAGGCTGACAGAAAAAGATAAGCCGATGTGGTTTGCATCTACAGTAGACTAAAATGACATATCAAATACTAAAGCTGGGAGTTCCACATGTGCACATCGCTATTGTAAGTGAGTGTATGATTAAAAAAAAAATGTGTGTACAATTTAAACATAAATCTCACCATTTGATGCATAGTAGAAGATTACAGCATATTTCTTATTTACATCAGCCGTCTCTTGACAGGTTCTCATGTAAATGAAATAAATATTGCAACCACAAGAGAAAGCAGAAAGAAATTTAAAAACAGCCGCTTACTTTCCGCCAACCCACACAGACCAACAGAGCCAGACACAGACACACAGTTATTGATACATTACTGGGCTTTTTTCAACACATTTTTGAGATAAAGATAAAAAAACAGAAATGATAACCACAGATCTTCACATCATGAGGCAAACTGCCCCACTGCTTATGGTAACCCCCTATTTAAAGTTCCTCTCATGTTGCAGACAAAGAACACATATTGCAAATGGAAATTGAATAATTGATTGCTTTATAAAAAACTGCAATCTAAAAATAAGGAAATGTAGAATGTTTTATAAAAAGAAAAAAGGTTTGGAGCACAACTTTTCAGCTTTCTAGGATTCAGTTAAAGTCTTTTTTTCAAGTTTCATTTTGCATTTTTACTTTTTTAAAGTTATATATTTTTATTACTGTTTTTATTTTTCATATTTCATCTTTTCCAGTTGTATTTTATCAAATTCTTTGCTTTTTTTTTTTTTTTTTACAGATTTTATTTTTCTAGTTTTTCTCACCCAAGGTTCTGTTTTACCAAATGCATTTCCTTTCCAGTTGTGCTTCACATTTCACATTATTCTGTTTATTTATTTATTTATTTTTTTACAGTGTCCTGTCTGGCGATGTGGCAATAAGAATAATTGTCTTGGTGCCAAATAGAGCACAACAGATTTTGCTTTCACAAGTGGAGCAGTAGGGCTATCACCATAGTGTTCCGCTTCTTTTATGCATACAAACTTCTTTAATATAATTATACAGTGTGATTTAAAGATTATATGGACACCACAATGAAAGTAGAACAGGCAAGATAGAACAGAAAAAAGGAGAAAAGATGAAAGAGACAGGAGATAAAAGGAAGACAATGATAAAAACAACTTCAGTCTGCTTCACCACCTGCAAAGAGATGCAAAAAGAACAGCACAACCAACTTATCTTGGAGGGTCTGGTCTTGGTCTTGGGGGGTTTGGTCGTGGTCTCAGAAGTTCTGATCTAGAGACAGGCCAGTACATTCTGACAACAACAATAAAAATAATAAAAAGAGGCACAAAAAATAACTTTGTCAGAAGAGGAAAGGATAAGAAAACATTAATCAGATCATGACAGCACTCACTAAAGAGTGAATTTGGGCAAGGTGTTTGCTCCATTGTGAGATCTCAAAATGGATGCCAAACTGATGCAGACCTGTTATTGGACTTGTAAATATTGTAGTGTTATTGTTGAGACTTCAGAGTGCTCAATTTTTTATGTGCTGATATAGAACATGGAGAGGCTGATTCACCTTATAAGAGTAAATTAAAAAATGGTTGATCTAGAGGCTGTCTTACTTCACTGACTTGTATAAAAGTAAGAAATTACATCTAAAAGGCTGCTGTTCTACCAACAGTACCAGTTCTACCAACCTCTGCACACATTTGATCATAATATGAGTTTTCTATGGTGTGAATTTTGTTCCATTATTGTTCCAAAGGAAAAACACATTTTGTAAATGGAAATTTAAAAAAAAGTTCTTATTTTCACATGCTTAATGTTTTCTTTTTCAAACTTTTTATCTTTTTACCTACGGTTTTTCAGATTATTTTCTCTTTTTTTTCACCTTTTGTTTCAATAAAATCTGAAAAAACAGTAGTTACTTTTCAAAATTATTAATTTTTCTTTCTGGATTTCATTTTTCTTTCTTTTCCATTTACAAAAAGTGTTATTAGAAATAATAAAGGAACTAAATTCACCCTATGCAAAAGGTTCCGTAGAGATCATGACTCGAAAATTACTTAGTGCTGCTTTAAATCATAGCATTAGTATTTTACACTTTGTTTCTGTCCTATTTCTTTGTAAACTTAAGTGTTTTGAGTATCATGTGACTGCAGGTATGATATTATACATGTGCGGAAGTGATGGAGCCAAGCAAGTGACTGAACATGGAGCAAAACAATAAGTTCAGAGGTAGAGCAGCATAATGGAGAAAACTAATAACTCCAAGTAGAAATTTAAGCATTTAGTTATAAAGATGAAACAATAAATCTAAAGAAGAGATATACAAGAGTTTTAAAAGGGAAATGTAAGTCCGGACACTAGCTAATTCAGCCTGAGAGAGAGAGAATAAAAGAGAGCAAATTGTTCAGGAGATAACAGGAAGGCTAAGCAAAGTCTGCTGGATTTGGAAAAGCTTGCAGCCTTCTAGAAACCTTAAGCTTTGGTAAAGATTTGTAGCATTTAACATAATTGAAAACATGAGATGTGAGAGATAAGTTATAATATAAACTCAGTCATTTCTTGGCTGATTTCTTGGCTCCACACTGACACGTCATGACACTCTTTCTAATATAAATTCATGTTGAGAAGTTAAAGCAAGAAGGCCAAAAATAATAATAATATCCCATTATTCTACTTTTAGCTTACAGGAAAAGCTTTATTAAAACCAGAAAATAGAAAGACAAAACTGGATTAAAATCATAGCGTCTTCAGCAGGAGTAACATTTGTAGTTGTACCCTAACATGTACAGCTCATGTTTCACTACAAACACTTCCTGAGCTAAAAACAGTGCAGCCTTCATTCTAGCTAAGGCTGATAGAGACTATGCTGCCAACTGTCCCCTCCTACTCCAGACTGGGAGGGGTGAACATATTTTTTTTGTTTGTTTTTTTTAACAAATCTGGGCAGAGAAGCACCGAGACGAACGATGACTTTAAGCTGGAATGACAGCGTGATCGTTATAAGTCTGCCATCAGGTGGATGGAGAAAAAGCCTTCATTACTTCCTTGGGATCAAGCTGCGGCCTTATTTCTTGTAATAAATGGTTAACTTGCTCCACGCCTCGGGTTAGGTCCACCCTGCCAGCCAAGAACTGCAGGATGTGGTTATCAAAAGGCCAAAACGCATCCTGGGGGACACTGCTAACATGCTGTCACTTTTTAAAAGATTCACTCAGTCTGTTTATCCGAGTTCTGCTTAAAGCGTTGACATGTCAGCTGATGAAACAGGTTATTGCTTTAACGACCCAACAAGCGCATGAGCTTTCTAATTTAAAGGCTGCTTTGTCCTTGACAGACAACATATTTTTAACAGAAGCCGGTACCCACTGAGCATAATAAGAGCTGTAATTGGAATTGCGAGAGAAACGCATATCAGTCCCAATGCCATTCCCTCCTGGTGTCTGTGGTAATAAGACGTGAGCTTTCATTTAGCCCCTGCATGGCGGCGCTGTAAATTTTGGATCTGCATGTGGCCTTCCACTCCGCCAATGACCCGAGGAAAGCGGCGGAACAGCGACAGCACTTTGTGAGCACTTGCACAGCTGATGAGCTGTAATTACGTTTTAATTATTTCTGTGGGGCATTCTTCTCTCCCGACGCATGTCCTCCCCTATTCGTGCAAATTAAGTTGTCGGGTATTTTGAAAACATTTGGTGATGAAACTCTCTCCAGTGAAGTCCACTAATTACTGTGCAGCCTCATGTCAGCACCCTTAGAAAGCAGCTTTGATGTCTCCTGCCCAGGATGGTAATCAAGGGCGCACAACGCATCGCATGTGATTGGCTGTAATTGGGACAAGTTGTTTTTTTTTTTTTTTAAGAAAGGAAAAAGTGAAAACATGCAAGGGTGGAGGAGGGGTTACTGCAGCAACCACCCCTCCTCCCGCTGCCTGTGCCCACAGGGTGAGGAAGCCTTGTCACTTATTAAGGAGGCTGTTGCCATGAAGTGACAGATGTCCTGATGTGATCTGTCTGCATCTTTGGCCTCCATCTGTCTTGTTAGTACACATAGTTAAGGATGGTGTGAGGAGAGAGAGAGAGACAGAGCTGTTCTTCTTTCATATATGTTAAATGTATTGTAAGCTGTGTTTCTCCAAACCCAAGCTGGCTCCTCTGGCGAACTCTTTGACAACAAGCTCGCAGCTCTTCTTTTTCCATCTCCTGTGTTTCAAGGCTTTTTGCCGCCACCTCCACCGCTTCTGCAGAGCTCTCTCGTTCAGGGTTCACTGCCGCTGAACCGTCTCCAGAACTCCGTTTTTGCACGGCTTTTGCTCCCTGCTTGGCAGAGGAAAGAGATTGCACTGGTAAAACTAACTGTTACAACTATAGTAATAAAACTGTTGTAACAGTTCATTATGGTAGAATTTTGATCAATATGAAAAAGTTTTAAAGACTAAAAGACACTTCAATGAGTTTAATTACAACCATTTATTTACTATTTATTTGCCAGTGTTCTAGATACTTTTACACATAATAATCAACTTAGCCACACAAATAAATCTGGTTATTACTATTCTAGGCGTTATTGATGCTATTTAGAGATGGAAGCACAAAACCTACTGGGTTCTACTTACCAGTCAAAATAAACAGCTTTACTTTACTTTTTTACTTCTTTCTTTAATAGAATAGAAGTGACAAATAATGCTATTAAGGTGTGAGAGTATAGAGGGAGTTTTGTTTCATTAGTGTTGCAAAGACAGAACATCTTTTCTCAATGGAAATTTGTAAAAAAAAAACAAAACAAAACAAAAAAAAAAACAAACAAACAAAAAAAACTTTTCAAACCCTTTTTTTAAAGACCACAGTCTTTTCAATTCTGGAGGTGGGCTTTCCTCTGGAGGGAGCAGTGCAGATGAGCTTCTATTAGTCTGCTAAGAAGGTTCTCGGTTAGGTTAATTGGTATCTCTGAATTGTGCTTAGGCGTGAGTGTGTGTGTACATGGTTGTATTGCTTCATGTTCCTCTGTGAAGGACTGGCGACCTGTCTAAGGTGTACCCCGTCTAACGCCCATAGACTGCTGTATATAGGCACCGGCCCCACCGTCACCCTGACGGAATAAGTGGGAGAAATTTAGTTTCCTTAGGCATGATTTATCTTCTTTATTTCTGTTTTTTTTTTTACCTTATTAGGAGAATGCAACAAGTTAGAGTAAACCATGAGAGTTTTTGACATTGCTTTTTATGAAGATGAAAACTGAGAATGTTTGTTTTGTAAATTAGGCCTCCTACTTTTTCTTCGACATAACGTTTTCTGAGAATCAATATCTAAACTTTTTTGTGATTGTATGATATGTTATGGGCGGTGTGTTAGACTTTTGTCAGACCTTTCTTCTTTCTTTAAAATGCAATAAAAATGTAAAAGAATCAATAACTGACAGCTTTAAAAAATACACTATATATTGTCAGTCTGAATGTAGAGTAAGGATTCTTAACTGAAGCTGGGAGAGTCTGCTGTGAGAGGACTGGGCCTGTGGATGTTCTGCAAGAATGGTTGATCCCTACAAGTAGTTGGAAAGAAAAAAATTGAGGTTTTTTGAAAGTTTCTATATAAGATCAGGATAATCTTTAAAAATTATTTTATTCATTATTAGCAAAACGACTAATGCTAGATGTGTGTGAAAACTCACCAGTTACAGTAAACAATGTACTGGGTTCAAAACATTGCTTGACAGCAAGTGCAAGGATCACTTGTATGCTATTGACAAACTAGATAGAGCTGGATAATTAGTATTTCTTGCTTCAAAGCAGAAACAACTTTGCGTTTTTTTTTTAATTTGCAGTTCTATTCATTTATGAACCAATGCACATAAACCTTTCTATTCTCTCCTGGGCTTTGCACAAGATAGATATGAACAACTGACTGAACCTAACTACTGGATTTAAATTCTAATCTAAATGTTAAAGTTGAATGTATTGACATAGAAAATCAATAATTTTACCTTTAATTCATACTTTTTAAAACTGGTATAGTAATGACATTTTTTTCATAATTTTGTTGCCTCTTATATAAACTCCTTTTTTTAGTGTAGTGGTTCGGGTCCTAGGGTGTGCATCCCACCTTCGCTCTCGTCCTCACAACTCCCTCCCTCTACTCACCCCACTTCTCCTCACCCATCCTAGGAGACTCAAATCCTTTTAGCTTCTTCCTCAGGTAAAATTGCCAAGGACCTTGTGAGCCCTAGGTTCCCCTGGAGGTAAAATCTATAATGGAGTTTTGATATGAGCAAGAGCAGCCTTGAAAATGGACTTCTTTAACTAGCTGGCTGCCTCGCAGAAGGTCAACAGTACTCCAGGTGGACACAACATGCCACAACTGTGTTAGAAAAAGGCAGAACAAAGGAACAGTTTTACTCCAAAGACAGTGACCCTGCAGACACTGTTGTAAATAAAGAAAATCAAACTGTTGTTGTGCTGCTTTTCCACTACTTTCGCTGTATTTTATTCTGTATCCCTTTCAATATCACCAGGAGGATATCCACAAATATACCTCTGTGGGAAACACCATCTTCTATTTGGGCTCATGGCTTTATAGGAAGGTGACTGGGTGTTTTAAGCAGTCAACAAAAAGAGCAAATCTGTCAAGAAATAGATGATTACATTACCAATGGTAACTTATCTCTTCCCCCTTTTAATACTTTTAACAGAAGATAGAGGGCACCAAAGACTCAATTTTGGAAAGAGGTATGTTGGGAAATCTTAACAGATGATCTTAAGCTCTGTGTGTATTTAATAGTTGCTGTGCATTGAAATGTTATGATAGCCTTTAACTTTAGCCAGGGGAAAGGATTACCCAGTGATATATGTTATTAAACTTTTAAATGTTTCAGTTTGAATTTTTATAAATGACATCTCATCTCCTATCTTTATAGATATTGTATGTTATAACCACCTTGGAGAGTTATAAGCTCAGAGTGCAGTGATGGCGAACAGTGTGGAGTTCAGACAAACATGTTGTAGCAAGGTGATTTATGACTTTAAAAGCACACAGCAGGACTTCAAAATCTATCCCAAGGTGTAATGGAAGCCAGAGGAGAGAATTAGGGGTAATTTTAGGAGAGAAACCAAGCAGGAGCATTTTGGACAAGTTGAAGATTATGAAAAATAGACTGGCTAATTCCTTCATACAGAACTTTACAATAGTCCAGCCTTAAACCAACAAATGCATGTATGCAGTCGGGACAGGAATAGTTTGACTTTTGATAGGAGTCTTAGTTAAAAAAAAAGACTCCTCTGACTGCTGAGTTTATCAAACTTCAGGGTGCTGTCAGAAATCACACCTTGGTTTCTCACAGCTGCAGTAAAAGCTGGGGAGGAGGAACCAGAGCTTGGAGCCCGACAAGATTACTTTGAATTCAAGAGAATGAACTTAGTTTTCCCTTCATTTAAGTGGAGAATATTTTGAGACAACAGACATGTTTCTATCGACCTTTTATTTTGCACATTTTGAAGTATAATACTATTATTATCATCAGCTTATAGTAGCGGACGTGATAAAGCAAGTAAAACTTGCTTGACAGCAACATATTCATTTAAACCTCTGTCCATCACTGATATTGGGTGCATGCTAGCTTGTTAACTCTACTTTTTGTTTACTACAGCTAAGTGTAACGTCAATGCATAAAGACATTATGCTTTGCACTCCTAGTTAATTCACTACAATGGATGGAAATACTTCTAATTTGCATTTTCTTTTTTGCCCCTTTTTTTTAAATCAGCTCAAAATTTGCATGACATTCGGATGGAAACACAAAAAACAATAATTAGGTAATAATTTTGTACTCAGTAGAGCAGTTTTTTGTAAGCTGTGACTTCCCAGGTTTAGGGTTTATTTAGAACCAACATTGAAAAATTTCCACTCTAATTCTGAGGTGATGTAATCCCTTAATAAGTACTGGTTAACTACCCTTTAGTTTCTTATTACTCCCTCCTTGTTTCCTTGTTAACCACACATTAGTTCCGGATTAGTTCCTCTGTCCAAACATCCACCCTAACCCCTATTATATAGAGCACTATATAATGGGTACAAAGTGCATAAGAGAAAACAGTTGACACAATGTCCAGAACCGACTGAGTGCTATAGTGAGGCCAATTTTTTTGGTGTTGCTCTGATGGATTCGCATATAATGAGTCCCAATAATCCAGAAGAGGGAAAAATTGTTGAAGAGAGTAAATGATCTCTGACATGCTTAGAAAAACAAGATTTATTTCTGAAGAAGAATACCAGTTTAGCATTGGAGGATGTCAGCAGAAGTGAGGGAAGAGATAATAAAAAAAAAAACAGCTCGTGTTTGAAAGACAAAGAAAGGATGAAACTTTTATGAATAAAAGAAACTAAAGTCCTTAAATAAATAAAAAATATGTAGAATATTTTTTAACCTGAATTTATAACCTCCAAAAATACAAGGCGTGTTAAAGTGAGATGATCATATCAGTTCACACAGAGTAGGGCCCATCTGAGTCTAGCTAGAGCGAAGGCTTGGCCACGAGTTACTGGATTCGGTAATTAGGAGGAAATCTAATGATAACAACCTCTTTCACAATGAAAAAAAGGAAAAACAAACATTTTTATTGCTCTACATATCTCTCAACATAAATTCTGTAGCTATATAAGTAAAGCACCCCTATTGGCAATACGTTTGCAAGATGATTTACGTTTAAAACAGCCCAGATAAAGAGAGTCCATCCCACGTCAAGAAAGTGATACCAACTAATAGAAGAAGCAGGAAAAACACACCTTTGGATGAAACCTTCATGGATCTATGATGCAATGGCTCTGTGATACGAGGATAACTGAACAGTAATATAATTAGAACAGGGATTGAAAAGACACATTTGAACAGCATGATGTAACAAAAGCAACAGAGGTTAGGTGTAGGTAAGGAAATATTCAGCTGCAGAGTGAAGCACAGATAAGATATTTATATCTATAGCTTATATAGCTTCGAAGAACAGACATAATCGAGTAAAAATATGAGATTATTTGAATAAAATACCTTTTTTAATCCAGCAGTAAGATGGAGCTTTATTTAGACTTTATGTTTAGGGAGCAGAGCCAAAATTTAGACTCTTGATCTAGCAGATGAAAACTGAGATCCTTTCTTTGTACGGCTGGATCTTAAAGCTGACTGTAGTTTTTATTAACTCTTACAGGTAAATTATAAATGCGAATTATTAAACTGGTCAAAGAGACAAATCATTTTCAGCCTCTTCTGTATATGTTATCATATGTATTGGATTTAGTATCACACAGCAAAAACCGATCTAAAATAAATAAAAAAAAATCTTTAAAAAAGTGTATTAGCCCTTAATTTGAGCAGATAAATAAGTTGATTTGCCAATAAAATGAGTACAGTTGCCCTTATGATTAGATATCTACATGAGATGAATTTAAAGTAAGGTAATTGAGTTGTTTCTTTATTATTTAAATGTAAATCATTGGCTAATTGTCTTAAAACAGACAAAAATGGAAAAATGGATCAGATTTCATTTGCAGTGTATGTTGTCAAGTGCAGGGGCCTGTTCTATGGGGGGTAATGGCCCCAGCTGGCCCCTGTCTAGAACCACCTATGCTAAAGACTAAGAAATTATATGAGAGTAAATAAATTTAAGTCATTTTTAAAAACTGAGATTGAAACTTGTTGAAAAAAACTGAAACAGAAATTATAACTCAATGGGTAACAAATGTAAAGATATGATATGGATTAAAGGTAAGAAATATCCTGAAAGATATGATATAAATGGGTGTTTTTTAATATTATTATGTGTTTTGGTTGGGTTCACTTAACAAAACTCTTTTGTGGCATGAAGAATTAATGATTAGGAAATAGTTTTTTAATAATAATATCAATTTAAGTATAAAGGAGTGGAAGCAAAAATATCATTACCGCATGCTGCACACTTCAAGAGGGGTGACATAGTTTGAAAATTAAAATGTTTTTATATTTTTTGCACAAATATGCCTCATTACCCCTTTATTGATGTACCCTCTGCTGACTTTTAATTATTCATCAGCCACTCAAAAAACTGTTTGCTCTGCCTCAATTTATGCTCCGTATCAAAACAGAAATCACATCCCTGCTGCAGCCGTAATCTTAGTTAATCAGCATCATTTAATGCACTTAGCAGTGCCGGTTTAGATTCAAATGAAACACTTGTGCAAAAAAAAGCAATCCCTGTCTGCTCCAGTTCTCATCGGCAAGAGGGTTTTGTCAAAAAATGACGCAATTGGTCATTACGTCATGTCGAGACGCCTCGTAGACATAATTCCGCCTGACAGATGGATTCTAGCTTTGACAGCCTCAAACTTGTTGAGTTTTCTCTAAATACTTGCCACTGCAATGAGTTAAACATCCCCCGGAGGCAGCGCAGACTTTTTCCTTTTGAACAAACACCCGAGGGACACTAAGCTGGGACTCCATAAGGAACTGGAGGTCTTACATAGCTGGCTGTATGGGTTTATCTAATGGTACAATAGGTAATTTCTTCTGCCACTGTAAATGGAATGGAGGGTGGAGGGATGAAAAAAAAGAGAATGTTTAAGAGATAATCTTTATCTGGGCTTAATTTCCCATGCTCAAGCAGAGTGGAGGATTTTTCTGCTGCACAGATCTCTTTTGTCAGATCCTACCTACCCATGGAAGACCCAGGGGCACTCTAAGAACATACACATCACCTAGATTTGCCTCCCAGCCCAATCCTCTCCAGCACCCTCTCCCCGCCGGCTTCTTTGTGTAGAGCAGATGAGCGAGCGTTTTGGAAATCAAATCTCAGTTTGTCGCAGTTAAAACTGGGGCAGAATTCAGTTCCAATGGAGTCGTTTCTGCATAATTGTTCTGAGCACACACACATGGGTGCCTCTTTCTTTTTCTTTGCCTTGTGGTGAAAAACAAGACTCTGTGAAAGCCTTCCCATTGAGGCCTCTAGAACTATCTGGTAGGTTTAATTTGGATATCAACCAGAACTAGTGAAATTAGAGTTGCCCTCTTGTCAACATTATAGTCAGACCTGCAACACCCTGAGAGGGCCCGGGCCCTTGAACAGACAGCGGCTGCTCTCTGAACGCCGAATCACTTTGCAAGGGAGAACTCAGGCAGGTACAAAAGTCATCATTGTCAAAAAGGAAGTGGGCAACACTACTGGGACAAAGGAAGGTGCGAGTGAAAACAGGAGGTGAGTGGAACAGGCTGAGGTGGAGATGGAAAGGGTTGAGTTTGGTGTGTGTGTGTTGGGGAAGGGTTGCACAGAGTCCCAAAGCTCCCTGCCAGAGATGACCGGAGTGTCCATCAACGAGGTCTCCCGGGTGCCTGCTGAAACAGCAGCGCTGGCAGAACTAAAAAACATCCACCCTGGGAAAGTGCTTTTTCTCCCGCCAGACACCAAGTGATGGATTGGGCCGGCCGCTCCAAACAATGCATTTCTAAGGAGAAACATAGCAGCCGGTGTGTGTGTGTGGGGTGGGGGGTGGGGGGTGGGGAGGGTTGGGGTTTTGGTTGTTCAGGGCTTGGGCAAAGTCTGTCAGAAAAACACTTCCACTTTACTCCTAGAATGCACTAAAATATTAAAGAGTTCGATATTTATTTCATTATTTCACACATCGGACGTGTGAATGGACATGCACACAAATGGAAGCAAGCAACAAAAGGTCTGAAATCAGAAGGTGCACACTCAAGCTGCAGAAGCTGGAAACAATAACAGATGAACCTGAACGAGCACCATCAACAGGGCCCTTTTTTAATTCCAAAATCTGAAATTAGACCTGATTAAACAAAGGCATAAGAAGCACCCCCCCCCATCCACCTTGGAAAGCAAGGAAGCAGAGTCCAGAGGCCTCGTAGAAAGGTTTTCTTCCTGAACGACGGTTGTGCTGAGAGGAAAACACCGCAACTACACCTGCCAACCTCAAGAGTCAACAGTATTGATTAAAATGCCGCATCCTCTCAAATCCATCCCTATTTCCTTTGAAGGCAGAAATCATCCTTGATGCCTGCCAACGGCTTACTTACTTAGGGATTTCTTCCTTTCCATCTAGGTTGAATTAATTAATACATGCTTTTTTCCTTAAATTAGCCCTCTGAGGAGCTATAACTCAAATTCCTGTATTTATGGAAGTAATAGGTTGGAATAAAAATTGCTAAACTGAAATAATTATGCAGCCCAACACTTTGCTTTGAGAATAAACTGCATGAAACCTGATGAAATATGAATGTGCATCTGGTGCAAAGAGAGTTAAATATTTACAGTCTTATGTTAGTCCACAACCCGAGTAAAGATGCTAGTCAACTGCAATAATTGCTTTGCTACAAAACTTTGCGTTTGATTTGTGGATTTGCAGGGTGTTATACAAGTTCAGAATGTTTTCCTTTTGAATGAAAACACCCATTAAAAAAATATATACCTGAAACAGCTAGCACACCTTGTAATTGTATGTTTTCTATTTTACAGCTTAATGTAATCAGGGAGGTAACCCTAAACAAAAGCCAATACTGCTGGCAAGAAAGGGCACAGAGCATGGAGATGGTGAATGAAGCTGCCCCTAAGGGACTGATCCTATATCAGGAGACTGTCTTTTTCTGCGTTAAAGAGGCTATTCAAACCCACCACTGCCTGAATTATTAAAGATACTATATGTTTTTCAGAGCCTTGATTTAGCTTTTTAAGGGTTGGAATATGTGCTGTCCTGCTTGCAGTGTGGTTAGAGGTTGGGGGAATATGAGGGAGAGGCAGGCCATCCGGAGCTGGATTGTTTAGGTTTTTACCCCTCCTACGGAGGGCCTCGTCCGCTAAAATGGCATTTTACTTTCCAAGCATGCTTTTACTGCCTTTGAAGAGTTATTTTCGATGATGAAAAAGATATGCCGCCTCAGTTTAGAGCAAGCCCGGCTATTCACAAGGTTGTTTAATACTTTCCCCTCAGTTTGGCTTATAAATTTATGATCAGTCAAGTACCAGTGGTCTCATGCCATAGTACAGGCTTCCAGCTAAGTGGCCGAGGTGGAGTGTATGAACAGGAGGGGGAGAGAGGAGAGAAAAGAGAGACGAGGCGTAAAAAAACAAAAGACAAAAAAAAAAAACAAAGAACAAGACAGGATGTGAAATAATTTACCACTGGTCGATCCTGTTCTGGAATAGCAGAGTGTTTGTACTTGAGGTTTTAAGACGTTAAAAGTCCTAAATTGGCGTTATCGATGCTTCTCTTGATTCCTAGATACAGTACAGAGGCCTCACTTGTTAACAACTTGTATGTTAATGACTTGAATTAGAACTGATCAATCTGCTTTGGATGCAGGAGTTTCCCATCGCTTTGAAGTGAACGCATTGATTGGTGAGAATATAACTGAATTAAATAATCGGTTGTGCTTGGTGGAGCGGCCATTTCTCCTGTCTGTTATTAGATCACAAAACTCGCTACTAGCGTCAGACAGCAGGTATTTAAACAAACATACACGTAGGCATGCACAATGTCGCTACCTTATTAACTAAAAAGTATTCACACCTGCTGAATTTTTCAAATTAGTAAATTGATATCACTTCATTTTATTTTAATCTATTGTGCAAGACCAACGCTTTGAACTAGGAATGAGCAATGTCTCTTTAATTGTTAATGTGTCTGAGCATACACACAAGCTCTCTGAGTTCCTTGAGGACCCCTGTGAGCAACATCAGATGAGCACTCGGAGGCCACATGAACCCTAAACATGTAACACACAATCGTTTATGTATTTATTCATAGTTCTTTTTAACCTGGTTGAAAGTCCTTGAACCAAATAGGTCGAGAAGAAGTTCTAGCACTTTTCCTATGAACCACACGGTCATGCTTTTCTGGTGTTGTCGTTTTACATGGAAAGCCTGCAGAATAGCGTGAAAGTCTGGCAGCATTCCACCTTTTTTGTCACTGAGTACATAGTACTTCCTCCTATCTGCTTTTCAACAGAGAGTGGTGGAGTAAATCTTGATGAGCCTTTGCGGACATGATCAAGTCTTTTTACCTTCACCATGTCTCCAAGGTTTGAATGTTGGTGTCTTTGCTCCACGGCGCTTGTCAGTATACTGTTTAGACTTCTCTTGTTTCTGTCTAACTGTTTCTTAGACTGTAGTGCATTTTCTGCTTTTCTCTGGACTTCGAAGAGAAAAGCAGCTTCAAATTTGTTTTCATCCTCCTGTTGTGCAGTAGTTCTGATGGAGATACTCCAGTTGTGCTATGTGGCGTTGCTCTGTAGTTTTGTAGGCAATCAGTCACCGTAGTTTTCCAGTCTTTCTGCATGTGTTCAGCAGTTAGGATTGTCTCCTTAAGATTTCAATGCAAATCTTTCCACAGCACCATTGCACTGGGGATGGTACACAGTTGTACGCAGGTGAAATATTCCCCTTTCTCTGAGAAAATTTGCAAAAGAGCTGGAAAGAAACTGCGGCCAATTATCAGTGGCTATGTAGTCAGGGTTCCCCTCTCTGCTGAAAATAGAACCCAGAAATGTGAGAACAACATCAGTAATTACAGTGTGAGAAAATGCCACCTCTGGCCATTTACTATAATAGTCCACTAATGTTATCTACATGAAGAAGCAGCAGTGTCAAAGGGACCCAGAATGTCCAGAGCCACTTTCTCACACGGTCTGTTTGGCAGTTCAATCAGTTGGAGAGGAGCAGCAGCAGTTTGAGCAGATTTGTTGTTCATTTGGCAGGTCGTACATGAAGAAATAACAGATTGAACCATTTTGTCCATCTGAGGCCACTGGTAGGGGTCACAAAGTCTCTGTTTAGTACGAACAACACCTTGATGTGTTTCATGTGCCAGAGGATTGACAGTAGCAGGTAAAGCAACAGGAAGAATGTATGGATGTTCATCTCTTCATCTATCTTGAGATGCAGAAAGTTCATTCCTGATGTGGAAGTATGGTATTAAGATAGAGTTCACATCCTTCTTGCACTTTGGCCAGCCCTTCTCTATCTGTCCATGGAGGAGTAATGTGAGTTCATGGCATTGAGGAACCCGAAGTGAACTCAGCGACAGACAGAGCTGACACAGTTGATGCAACCATGTCAGGTTCATTTACAGGAGTAGAGTCCATAGGGAGTGGTTACCGTGACAAGCAGTCTTCATCCTAGTTTTGTGATCCAGGCCTGTATTTCCAAATCATAGGTGAAGCATAGTAAACATGCAGACCAGCGTGCAACTCTCGTTCCAGCACGCCCACTGCTTTTAGTAGCGTGTAGTGTTGTCAGTGCCTGATGATCAGTTCTTAGTGTGAAACGTCGGCCCCAAAGATAAGACCTCCATTTTTAACACACAAGCAAGAGCCTCCCTTTCCACTGTATTTTGTTCTGTAGGGGTCAGAGTTCGTGATACAAATGCCACAGTTTGTTCAGTATTATCTGGGTATCTTTGGGTCAACACACCACCCAGTCCGTAGTCTGAAGCGTCTGTGGTGACAATGTTTGGGAGAGATGGATCAAAAAGGTCCAGAACAGGACTCTTCACTATAAGCTCTTTTAGTTTCTGAAAGCTTTGATCAGCCCCTTCAGTCAATTTGAAACCTGAGTCAACATTTTCTCTCAGTACAGCCCGCATTGATTCCACTACTGCTGCAAAGCTGGAAAGGAATTTACTGTACCAGGAGAATAAACCCAGGAAGGAGCGCAGAGATGGTAGATCATGTGGTAGTGTGGAATCATGGACAGGATTCCTGGATCAGGAAGGATGCCATCTTTGGAAATGATTTTGCCAATAAATCTGAAGCTGGACTGCCTAAATGTACATTTCTGTATGTTTAGTGTCAGACCTATATCCGTAAGATGCTGGAGCACAGCACGCAGGTGCCTGTCATGTACCTGTAGAGAAGATTCTGCAACAGTTACATCATTCAAGTAAGTATGCACACCAATTAGCCCTTTAAGCACAGTTTCCATAATTTTTTGGAATGCTGATGGAGCAGAGGCCGACCCGTATGGGACACGGCAGTAGCGGAAAAGTCCTTTGTAATAATCACTGTTGTCATGTAGTAGAAGTTGGAGGTATGCATATTCTCTATGGTGGAGAAAACACAGGCACCCCTGAGCTCTCTTAAAAGGTCATCTATGTGGGGCAAGGGATGACTGTCGGCAACAATAGCCTTATTAGGTTCTCTTAATTCAACACATAGTCTTGGTCTTCCTTCTTTTCTTGTTGTGACTGCAATAGGAGCAATCCAGGGAGAAGCATCAATGTGTTCGATAATGCCCTCCTTCAGAAGCAGATCCAGTTCCTGTGACACAGCGTCTTGTACTGCAAATGGTTTTTTGCTGAACTAGGACTGCATCCTCACGTACTTTGTGCACAAACCCAGCAACTCAGCCAATAGAAGCAGTATCTGTTTTAGTTAACAACACTGGTGCAGAAGAAGAAGCATGTTCAGGAGGTGGACCATGGATTGAATCATTGCTAAATGTCCATTTCAGTGCTTTTATCAGGTCCAGTCCGAGTAATGCAGATTCTTCTTGAACCACATACAAGGAAGCAAAAGCAGTGTTGTTGTCAAGGGTAACTGTGGCTTCCAAACATCCTATTACAGGAATGTCCTCTTTCAAGTAAGTTACTAGTTTCATATGAGGTGCAGTTAGAGGACTCTCAGGAAAATATCTGTTGTACAGAATCTCCGGTATGATAGAAACTGATGATCCTGTATCAATCAATAATTCACAATCAGTAGACTCCTCTGACGCAGCTTTAATGTTCACTTTGCAAAGCAGTCCCCAGCGATAACAGGCTGTGGCTATTTTTAAAAATGGCTTTCCGGTTGCTATCCTTATGTTGAGTAAGTTCGTACTGGGCAACTGAACAGCAGTAGCTCCTGAGGAATTTAGACGACTGAAGAGGATGTTCCACTTGACACGCCAGTGTGATAGCGGTGTTCAACGTAAGTGAAAATTCCAATAAAAGTCTGTTTCTAACCTTCTCAATAAGCTGATCCCTTAGCATCTCGCCCTCCATGGTTCCATAAGCACATGTGATAGCTCATGTAAAGCGGCCATGTATTGAGGCACAGTCTCATCCGTCATCTGCATTCTCTGTTGGAATTGATGTCTTTCCACAACAACGTTCACCTTTGGTGCAAACTGTAGTTTCAACGGTGTCATTGCCTGGTTATATGAAGCACCGACGTTAGGCAAGGTGTAAAATAAATGCTGTCCCTCGAAGCCTTGTGCATGAATTAGTAGAGCCGGCATCTAACATCGGACTAGGAATTCCCAGTAGCAAGAATAGTTCTCGAACATTTTCTGCCACATGGAAAACGGAACCGCAGGTTCTCCACTGCAGGGCAGGAAAGGGGCAGGCATGGGTACAGACGTCATCGCCGCCAATTGTTATGTTTCGAAACTAGGATGAGGTAAAGGCTCCAGTAGACAAAGAACTCTTAACAACTTTTATTCATGACTCACTCAGCAGTACATTAACATCCAGTATTCCTTTCCTCCATCTTATCTCTTCTCTTCTTCCTCTTATCTCTCCTATTCTTGTACACCGCCTAGTGGTAGACACAACAAAACTGAATTACGGTTTAAGTTGTATTTTATTTCATGCTCTTCATAGATGCTCTTGTGCGCTGAGAATGTGCAAAAGCGCAAAACAGTGCAAGTGCGCAGCTTAAAGGGGAACATTGTGTTTGCGGTCAGACTTCTGCCAAAAGGGCACCATGTGATTCATTCTGCGACAAGAGAACAGACTTGTTTGCCTTCCTTTTGCTGGACGGCATCTCAAGTGGAGCTAGTTAACAGGTACCTTTTGTATAACTGCTTCTTTTTGTATGTCTGCTTCTGTCTCCTTGAACCCTCGCTTGGCCTCAGCAGAAAGCCTCTCACACTGAGCCTGGTTCTGCTGGAGGTTTCTTCCAGTTAAAGGCGAGTTTTCCTCTCGAATGTTGGTGCTTTTCCTTCAAAGAAACTTTTAGCCTGATTGTATTTATCTCTATAAAGTTCCTTCAGATCAGATGTTGTAAATAGGTGCTATATAAATAAACCGAAATAAATTGAAAATGAATGCCCCTCTACAGATACAAATTCAGGTCTGGACTGGCTAGTCTGTTTCAGCATTTTAAACTCACAAGAAACTTTCATTTCAATTCAGTTTATTTCTAGGTATTGTGGCAATTCACAACACATGTCATCTAAAGGCAATTTACAGACAATTCAAGATTAAAAACTCTGATCTATAAATACTTTCTATGTTAATGTAACCTGGGCCAGATTTATATTTGTTTAGGTTTATTTACTCAAAATGCAGACCTGCGAAATGATCATAGTTCTTCTGTATAATGGTTTTCTCCTTTAGTAATACAATTTCTGGAGCTTGCCCTGAAGGCATCACCTGCAGCTATTGGTGTGTGAAGGTGCTGGGACGGGAAGATATAGGGAAACCTTTGAGCTGCCATAAAGGACCCTGATCTCCAGTTAGCACACAAGGAGAGAGTTTTCCATCACCAATGGTGAGAGGGCTGCTGTTTGCAGTCAACAACAGTGAGTACCTATCTTGAGAACGTTAGAGTCATAGGAGAGGGTCAATTGAAGTGTTTTTCCAAACTTTTAGAACTATTTTGACATTTTTTTTTGTTTTTGCTTTTCCTGAGGAACAATTCTAACTGAGCCATTTGAAGAACTGCCTGTCATGGTCCAGGACTTCATTGCTGGTGCCAGTTAGGACGTCAACATATGGATTTTTAAGGAAATCCACCAGAAAGCCACTTATTGATTATTTTGTGACTTTTTTTCCTGCCTGAAACCCAGTTAATTTTTTGTTCTTGGGCCCAAGATGCAGATGAAACTAATGTTAGAACTGAAGGATGACAACTTTCTTTTCCCAATTTTTATTGGTGGAGTATTGGACTATTTCCTAATTTCCTAAAAGAAATTGTTAAGCCCAGTCTGGTTTAAAACATTGATTTTGATAAAAAAAAACAAAAAACAAAGAAAACAAGCTTATACTTAAATCTTCTAGAGGTATTAATAATTCAAGGCTTAACTCCATATTAATATAGGGTACTAAATGCTCTTCTGAATTATATTTATACATTTTGTTAGACAAATATAAAAAGTTCTTTCTTTTAAAATCCTTGCTCAAAGCTTCTGAATAACACCATCCTGTAGACACACTCCTACAACTAGCTGCATCAACACCATCTCTGCATTTTTGGCCGTCTGAGGGAAATAATGATGACGGGAAGCTGTTTATTATGATATTCCAGGTGGAATATTGCTGGTGTACTGCCCACCAACCAGATGTCTCCCCTGAATTTGTTACCTCAGGTTCCTTCCTGAATATCAAATAAGAAAAGAAAGAAATCTCACAAGATGTACCCAATTCAGATTTATATAACCAGTCTGCACCTCATGCCTTGACAAAAACATGCAAATCAATTACATTGGTTACTCATTCATGGTATATATAGTATATATGAGCATAGTAGCTGGATACTTTATTGATTTGTTTCCCACAAGGTTATCATAGATAAATAAATGATACAGCCTTGAATTAAAGGTGCCGCTCCTGTTTCTGATGCCATTCACCTTCTGGGATTTAAATGACTGGAAAGAAATCTTTGTGCTTCTGCATATGAAAAGATGATAGTTCCAGATGAATTGTGGTGATATAACCCACTGTTGTGCATTTGCCTCTTCAAATGTGATTACATCATTTCCTTTCTTAAGGTAGGAGGGTGCAAAAGCAAGCGGGACTAATGATATCAGTCTGTTATCCTTCTCCTCCCCTTTTAGCCGAGCACCGGGCCCAGCCTTTTTTTATTGATAGAGGAATGCCTGACAAAGCAGGCTAATTAAAGCAATAGTGTGGGTTGGAGCGTCATTGATAAAGATTGGAGCCGAAGCACCTCTCCGTGGTGTGTCAGCGGCAGAGAGCAACCGTCCCCTGAATCCCTCCTTCGCCTTTCATCTCCCCCACTCAGCCATGAAAAATTCATCCAAGACCTCCAGAAATATTTATTGTAAAATCTTAGGGAACGGTGGTATCACTGAAAAATTTATGGCCTTATTCGCTTGCAACAGCTGTGGACCCCTTAATTAATTTGATTGCTCATATTACACAATAAATTAATTTATACAATATTTATTTCTTCTTCATCCCAGCTTGGTTTAACCAGAGACACAATCAAGCTTCTGTAGTTTTTTATTGTGTATTTCGCCTGCTCACTCTGGGATTTATTTCTTAATTTGCACAAACACTCTGATGAAGGCTCATAACAAACCCTGCTGTTTACATGTTGTAAATCTGCCTTGCCTTGAACTTGCATCAAACAAGAAAATATTGTCCCACTGTCACTTTTCTAGTTAGTTTATTGTGTAAGTCACACAATTTTAGCTCCAGTTAAATCAATCTGCCACTGATTTTCTTAAAATGTTAATATTTGTTTCACTGCAAGAAAAATTTATGTAAAGGCTTCTTGAATTTATCAGCAATGATCCATCAGTCATAATCTCATACAACACTACACAGAAGCTCTGTCTGCACCCATGAAGATTAATTTACTTGAGTTGATAAGAGTGGGCCTTATTGTTTGACTAATGCCATTTTATTACTTGGTAACACTCTCAGACTAAATTGCAGCACTAAACTAAAGCTAATAAAGGAATTGATAACTATGGTGATAACAATAAAAAAGACTTTAAAGGGAAAACTGAATATAAGTATTTAGAAAAAGAGAGATCATGTAACGGGCTGGTACTGAGGACCCAATATTCAAGCCAGACAGGACAAAAATTTAACAGTTTATTCAGAGTTGTGTTAAGAACTGTGGCGGCAGCAGGGATCAGGCACAATAGCTGGTTCTTCTCAGAACACCGGTGGGAGATGAAGGGTCCAGAGGTACGGGTGAACACCCA
>JAUZNJ010000026.1:84238-98981 GCA_034780135.1 Jordanella pulchra | reverse complement strand
CAAGGTGAATGCTGAAGGACCTTTTCTTTCTCACACTAACCCAAAAACACACTCACACCCGCATGCATACAATGCACTAATCAAAACATGCCTCCTTTGAAACTACTGTTCAATTTTAAATTAAATCAAGACAGAATGAGAATTATATTCACATTTTAGTAGGTGCAACATCACTATTTCAGGAGCATTCATCTATGGCTCAAAAACTTATCAGAGGTCAAATTAACTTATTCCAATGTCAGTGTTTTTTGTTCTTGTTGTTTTATTGACTACGCCATTTACCAACTGATATTAAGGCCTTGCTCTTAAGTTTGCTGTGCAGAAAAATGATATCGTCCACAGTCACATGCAGTTAAGCTCCCTTATCCTTTTCTGAATAACAAGCCCAGCAGATGAAAAGTCTCTTTAGCAAGATGGGTTTGATGCCAGGATGGTAAACATATTATGCCTTATCAGTGCTACATTTGAGAACAGTTTTGCATGTTCTATCCAACATATCAAAATTACCAAAGCCTCCTCTTTTGGTCTCTTTAATTTAGTGTGGACTGCCCTGTTACATAATTAAAAAAGCCATTATCCACTTATACTTGAATTAATTTCTTGTTAAGATGTAGAGTGAATACAAATCAAAATATAAATAACTTTAATTCATGTCTTAACTCTTTGTCTACTACCCACCCACTTTTGTTTACATATGTGTCTATACTCATAAAATAATGCAGTTTTTTTCTACCAATAGTTGAACATTTACTGCGAGTAGTTGCCAAACCCAAACTGATGGCAAGACTCAAATTTGTAGACAGACCCTTAAATTGCTAAAACAATACAAACTTAAAATATAAATGTATGGTAAATGGACAATACTTTTATTATGTGTTTTCAAGTCAGAGGACTCCCAAGTGCTTTACACTTAACATATTGTCATATGTGGTGTCTGTTAAATTTTGAAAAGCACCAAAAAGTTTTAAAATCTTGCCTTGTGAACCACCCTTTAGACCCTCATAGCGTACCCAACTGGTTTAATTGATATTATTTGTATTTAGACTATTTAACCAGCCTGAGAACATTCCAAACATGACACAGAAGATATTCCATCACAAAATTACAATTAATAAGAAAAAAAAAACATTTATGGTTAATTCTCATTAATATTAGACATCTGAACAATATGAAATTTAGATTTGTTCTGCACATTTTAGCACTTGATGATACAATTCATTTAATTTCCCTTATAGCAGCATTGCCAACCCTGAAAATGTACGGATTGCATTGAAATCATTTTCTATAATGTAATCTAAAAGAAGTTGGGCATAAATATAATACTGTTTTTTTTTTTTTGTTAAAGAATATCTTTAAGCTTTTTTCAGGCTAGAAAACTTAGACCAAACCCTCTACTTTGTGCCCTTCCCCCCTCTGTGTCGTCTCCAATGAGGAATGTAAGTTATGAAAGGGCTCCTATGTCAGCTTCTACGTACTCTTCAGCTGTGCTCTGTAAGAATAAGAGCCATAGAAAATAACTGATGTGCTCACTGGCTGGTGTTGTTTGTACAGCTCATTCTCAGACATTGGCTTGTAACAACAATGGGATCCCAGTTCACTTTGCATGCATATATGAATAACAGAAAACAGCCCCGTGATGCTAATGGGGAATTTTCATTTTGTTTACAAGTCTATCATATTGTAATATACAGTTACTTAAGTTTTGTTTGGTCTTTCTGAATTGATCATAAACACTACATAGTGTCATAGCATATAATGCTGTGGTTTACCATTATACTCGTAATTATGTGTTCTGACCAGCCCCACTCTCTCATTAATTAAAATCTGTCTGTCATGTCAAAATAAAAACTAATTTTTTCCATCCTATGCAACTTGATGTGATTATTGAAATAACTATTTGTTACATTAAATAAGCTTTGCAGCCACATGTGTAAAAATAACCATAAAAGTTTACCGTTATTATCTCTATGCTTATAGATGAAACATTGTTTTCAGATATCAAATATAAGTCATTTGGGGTTGTCCGTGTATACTTCACTACATAAGGAAACAATAAAACAAGTATAAAAGTGTATAAAGATAGTACCTTTGGAAATTGTCAGGGTTATTGCTAAGATCTAAACAGAGCATGGATAGTTTTACGATAGCTATAATGAAAAGCAGTGTCAAGAACTTCCCTCTTTTTTTCTCTGAACCGCTGTTCCCTCCCGTCAATAAACTATGCAGCTGCTTTCTGTGGTTTACTGCCTGCCCCCTTCACATCCTTCCCCTTTATAAGCCCCGGCTCGCCCTTTTTCCTTCACTTCTGCCTTGTGTCTGAATCCTCATCGTTGGTCGAAGGACAAGCAGACAAAATGGTGAGTAGCTTCTTGACTGATGACATCGTGTGGAAATTTCCTGTCTGTTTCCATTGTTATCCATTATTTTACTTAAACAAGGGAGCCTCTTAATCCTCATTTGCCTCTGCTGTAATAAATCTTAATACAAAAGCAACTTTATCCTTGTAATAGGTAGCCAATTATCATGGATTTTATAAAAGAGCTTTTTAGAGTTTAAATTATATATTTGGAGTCAAGAGGCTTGAGCACATGTAACAAATGATAGGTAAATAAATGATGAGTAACAAATGATAAGTCATGCCCCCCCCCCCAAAAAAAAAAAAATAGGTCAGCTGATGCATACTTTATATGTAGCAAAACTTTTCTGTTAGCAGATGTATTTCATGTTAATTTGTCTTGTTGAAAAGCAGAAAACACAGCCAAATAAGGAAAAGATAAAAGATTTACTGTGCCCTTTTCCTCAGTGGGATTGATCATGGTAATCGTGGCAGTGGGAGGGACAAAATAAAAAAGAAAGAGAAAAGAGGAGGGGTTTTGCCTACAGTGTGAGCTAGATGGCAGACATTTTGTAAGGGCTCTGCTTGGGAAATGTGGAGGGAGAGAAAGAGGGAGAGATAGGCACATTTCAAAGTGTTACAAAGCACAACCACATGCAGCTGTGGATGTAGAGGGGGAGGAGAGAATGAGGGGGAGGGAATGAGGAACAGAGGGAATACAGGATGAGGAGGTGCGAGTAAGAATTTCCCATCTTCTCCATTCATAGTCTTCCTGTCTGCCACTTATTCTATTTTTTGAAAACAAAGCAAAATGGAGAATTTCTTATGTGTTCCAGTAATACCCAGATGTGACATTGAGATCCACTTTAGTAACAGCTGAGTCCTGATTCTTAAGTTAAGCTTAGCAAAGAGACATTTAAAGAAAGTATGAGAACATATGCAGATGATAACAATAGCATGTTAGTCAAGTAACTGATTATTTGTTTGTTCAACTTCCATTTCAAAGTGTATTAAAGTTATTTAAAACTTTGTTATTCCAATTCATATTTTCTAAAACCACTAAAATTGTGTCTCTTATTCTTGTAGCGTGAGTGTATTTCTATGCATGTCGGCCAAGCCGGAGCCCAGATGGGCAATGCATGTTGGGAGCTGTACTGTCTTGAACATGGGATTCAGCCAGATGGTCAGATGCCTTCTGACAAGACTCTTGGGGGAGGGGATGACTCCTTCAACACCTTCTTCAGTGAAACAGGCGCAGGGAAGCACGTTCCCAGAGCTATCTTTGTTGACCTGGAACCCACTGTCATTGGTGAACACTCTATAAATGATCAATCATATACAAATATGTTACATTGTGGATTGGATGGCATACCAATTCTTTTTTATTGTTTATTTACAGATGAGGTGCGTACAGGAACCTACCGTCAGCTTTTTCACCCTGAGCAGCTGATTACAGGAAAGGAAGATGCCGCTAACAACTATGCTCGTGGTCATTACACCATTGGCAAGGAGATCATAGATCTTGTTCTAGATCGGACACGTAAACTGGTAAGAGTTTGTAGACTAATATTTATATTTTTACAGGATGCAGACATTTGCATCTACAGAATTTATCTGATTTATCAAAAACCTTTTTTTCAGGCTGATCAGTGCACTGGCCTGCAGGGTTTCCTCATCTTCCACTCTTTTGGCGGAGGAACGGGCTCTGGTTTTACCTCCCTTTTGATGGAAAGACTTTCTGTTGACTATGGGAAAAAATCCAAGCTTGAATTCGCTGTCTACCCCGCTCCCCAGGTTTCCACAGCAGTAGTTGAGCCTTACAACTCCATTCTGACCACCCACACCACCCTGGAGCACTCCGACTGTGCCTTCATGGTAGACAATGAAGCCATTTACGACATCTGCCGCAGGAATCTTGACATTGAGAGACCAACCTACACCAACCTGAACAGGCTGATTGGTCAGATTGTGTCTTCAATCACAGCTTCCCTTCGCTTTGATGGAGCCCTGAACGTTGACCTGACAGAGTTCCAGACCAACTTGGTGCCTTATCCTCGCATCCACTTCCCTTTGGCTACCTATGCTCCGGTTATCTCTGCTGAGAAAGCTTACCATGAGCAGCTATCTGTGGCTGATATAACCAATGCCTGCTTTGAGCCAGCAAATCAGATGGTGAAGTGTGACCCACGTCATGGTAAATACATGGCCTGCTGTTTGCTGTATCGTGGTGATGTTGTACCCAAAGATGTCAACTCTGCCATTGCTGCCATAAAAACCAAACGCACCATCCAGTTTGTGGACTGGTGTCCCACTGGTTTTAAGGTTGGCATCAACTACCAGCCACCATCTGTGGTTCCTGGAGGAGACCTGGCTAAGGTGCAGAGAGCTGTGTGTATGCTGAGCAACACTACGGCAATCGCTGAGGCCTGGGCCCGACTAGACCACAAGTTTGATCTCATGTATGCCAAGAGAGCCTTTGTTCACTGGTATGTTGGAGAAGGAATGGAAGAGGGAGAGTTCTCTGAGGCCAGAGAAGACATGGCTGCTTTGGAAAAGGATTATGAAGAGGTTGGCACCGACAGCATGGGAGAAGAGGATGAAGAGGGAGAGGAGTATTAAGGGGGCCAAGACCACCAAACATTCCAAACCTTGTTTTGAACACAACATTCCCAGCAGCATTCATAAAATCTGATATGGTGATTTGTCACAATTACCAATAAAAGTTAAAATGAATGTGTTGAATGAATTTTTGATTTTTTTGAGAAACTTTCAGGCATTACAAATAACCTAAAGACACCAATAAATCATTGGGGGGAACTTACTAAACAGGCAAAGCAATACAGAGACACATTTTCAGTCTCAATCAACATCTGGCTTTAACAACTGCAAAGCTATAGTAATAAGTGTGACTAATATTCCAAATCAACCTTAATACTCTATAAGGATATGAATAGAAGCCCTAAAATGTATTACCTAATCAATAATGGTTAACAATAGATGCAATATTTTCTACCAAAGATTTTAGGATTAAGAATTGCCCTCATCTAAAGGGTGACTTATTTTACATAAATATTAAACTAATCATTTTTGGTTCGTTTCCTGCTCTTGCTTTAACAGCATCTTATTTTGACCTTCCAGGGTTACATTAGTCATGGATAATCTGCAATCGCGTATATAAACCAGCAGAGGGCGAAATACAGACCATAGAAGCTGAGCCAGGTGGTGAGATCATCATAGATTCACTCAGCGCATATTATCCCACCCCTCCCCCTCCCCTCCTCCCCCCAATCATTCAGGGTGTGTATTTGTTGAACATTTTCAACAAATATTTGAAATATTTTTATATTGATCCTTGCATACATTTTAAATACTAACCTTTAAAGATATTTTCAACAAAATACATTGGGGCGAAGCTCCTGCAAAATGCCAACAAATCAAAACAAAAGAAAACCAAAAATAATTTGAGATTGTATTTTTTTTTCCCTGTGCGGAAAGCCATTACCTCTAACACAGACCACACTTATTATTTATGTTTGTGCTATTGTATCCATGTTTATTTTGTTCTTCAAGAAATACTATGTAGAAGAGAACAAGGGTGGTATAATTTTTGTTTTTGTTCATGTATTGTTAGTGAAGTTTCGTTTTTTTTTCTATTGGTCAAAAAGTTTGATAGTCACCTATATGGATCCATTTCATGGCAAGATTCTCACAAACCCTCTGCTGAAACATTTTTTTTTACACTTAACCTTAGATAAATTGATCTAACATATAACTTAACACGATTAAATTCAGTTGATTTAAACCTTTGGAGGCAGCTAAAACTACTCTTAACAAAACAAAAAATATTTCAATAAAGTGCGACAGTTTTTTAAACGATTAAAACAACAAGTAGACGCTAACGTGGGCGGGGCTTCTGACGCTGGTATTTTCTAGACTCTTCATGGCTATCTGTCTGCTCACAGTGACGTAGCGAGCACAGCTGAATGGTATAGTCAGTGTGGACCAGGATAACAGTCTGCATGTTTTCCCTATTGAAAACGTAGGAACAGACCTGTAGTAACAACGTAGAACATTTTCGTGGCGACACATTTTGGAAGGAAAAAACGGGAGGTGGTCACGGCTGTCACAAGAGAGAAACCATTCCTAAGGATATTAACTCGTTTTCCAAGGAGACAAGCGTCTTAACTGCCCACTGGTTGGACCGTTAGACAAGAAAGGTGAGTAGTTTGGGGTAATAACAAACAAGGTGTGACAACCTATTGCTAATATTACGGTTTCTGTTTATAGTAAGTCCATATTCACCATAATAGGAATATGTACCCCCGTTATTACGAAATAAATATTGACCACTCCTCTAACCGTACGCACTGGAAAAGCACAGCACCTGTGCATGTGTATATTTGCCGTTTTTGAGCTTCTTAAGGCCTACTGTCATGTCAGCAGCAGTTGTCAGATTCCTCAGTACTGGAAATAACACAGAAATAGCACATGTGTGCGTGCATGGAGTTTTCCATGGGGAGATAGAAAGTTAAGTTTAGTTTCTTTTTTCCCTCGCTTTGGAAGCCCCCCCAGTAGACTAATGTGATTGGCATGATGGTTGAAGTGTTGTCACTGGCTATTATAGATCTGCTGACTTAACCCAGGTCAAGGGCACTTAAGTGCTTATTTTTTAAGTTATAAACAAACACTTCACCATTTTAAAAAAGTAGTTAAAAACTATTTCATGCTTGTAGTAAACTTATATTATGTTTTGTTTTACTATGTAATGCATGTATAATAGCAATACTGTTATAATTTCTATTATTTTCAGTAGTCATAATTGTAGTAATGTTGTTATTGTGCAAACAAAAGTACCTAAACTTTTTTTTTTTGGCATTTTTTTTTGTATTATTATAAAAACAACAACAAAACAATACAAAACAATAACTTTGCTTAGTTGTGTTTTATAGATCTGATGCATGATTATCTTTTAGCTTTAGCATTCATTTCTAAAAGATGTAGCTGTTGAGGACTCATAAGTTAGAAGTTTTGTTTACCAGTTTAATATTTATTAATTATGAAATATTTATTTTACATTTTTCATGCAGCATATTGTGTTTTTTATGTTACCTTACATCAACCTTACATTACATAAATAAAAACCTGTATTTACCGTTATTACCGTTAGATCAAAAAATAATGTCTTCAGCTGGCTTAAATCAGTTTTAATGATATTGATATAACTGTCCTTATTAACATTATCCATAAACAGAAATTAATTCACCCCAAATCAATCCTGGGAAAATGTTTGACTTTCAGACTGGTGAGTGAGTGGAGGCGACATGGTGGACTATTATAGTGTCCTGGGAGTCCCCCGAAATGCCTCTCAAGATGACATCAAGAAGGCGTAAGTACCACTAGAGCATTTTATTTATTGATTTATAAATCTATTTCAAACATCTCAATAAGAAGAGAAAAAGACACTGAAATGAAACTTTATGAAAACGCTTAAAACACAGAGGAAAAAAATGATCTATTTATTAAAACTTAAGCTAAGGAACACTAAAAACCTTTCTAAACAATAATGTTATCACAAAGGTTCAAACAAAGCTGATTGATAGCCATGTGTTATAGTCAACGGTTTTTACAAAAACACATATATTTCTTAAAATGTATCCTCTTACTAGCCAGGTTAATTATGTTAGTCAAATGTAAGAGATTTGATTAATTCTTTGTTTCAATATGGACAGAAACCTCTTCATTCAGAAACTGAATTTAAATTGACTAGAGTAAATCTATGAATGGAAAATAGGAAAATGAAATTTAGATTAAATTGTATTTTATTTCATTAAAAAATTCAGTTAGATGAATTTCACTTTCAGTTCTACAATTCAATTTTAAAACTCAGATTTAGTGTGCTTTACATTTGGTAAGTAACTGTACACAGATTCACATAATGCCATATGACTAGCAGCAAAACTCTCAGGTTTTAATTAAATGTATTACACCCATAGCAAATGTCAGGTAAACAAATAGCTTGTCACTGTCTATACATTCGAATAGGGGTTGTGCTATTTCATAATAGAACCAATGGTTGCTACTTTAGCAGTTTTCCACAGGCTCTTAGGGTGTGGAGCCAAAAGAGGAACGCTGGAGATTAAGGACCGGTTGCCCACTATGTTAATCTGCAATCTTAAACTAACAGCAGTAGCATAGCTGTTACACTCCACCCATGTATGTAATAAATGCAATACAATGCTGAGCGTTTTGCTGCTCGTCATTTGGTATAATGCAGGCAATCCACCAAGCCCCCATAGCTTCACCATATGCACAATATCGATCTGTGCTTGATTACTCTGGTCTTTTTCAAGGACCCAGATGTGAGGCAGGAAAATAAGCTGAATTTTTGAACTGAAATATATTTCTAATTCTACAGCTGAAAGTGAAAATAGTCAAAACAGAATTTTGAATGCAGTGAAATAGAGTTTCAGAGTAAATTAATTCAGATTTAAATGATTAAATATTTTTTTTAATTAAGTTTCATTTTATCAGATACAGTTGAAATTAGGTGAAATTCCCTTTCAATCCAATCATTTTTTTTCTCAATTTCATAAAGATCCACTTAATTCAAATTCCATTTGTGATGGCACAAGTTTCTTTCCAAAGAAAAGCAGCCACCGTTATACATTTAAATAAATCAATTTGACCATATAAGGTATTGTGTGAAATAATATGTGTATCAAAATTTTAAAGAACTGTTTTTGTCTGTTCCTTCTTGTTCTTTAACATTAACCAGATATGTTAGGTGTAGAAAATGCTAGATATGTTTTGAATGTGTGGTTTTATATTTGATATTAACATGTGTTTTTGCAACTGTGGGCTAAGGTACCGGAAATTGGCTCTGAAATGGCATCCAGATAAAAATCCAGACAACAAGGAGGAGGCAGAGAAAAAGTTTAAAGAACTTGCTGAAGCCTATGAAGTCCTGTCTGACAGTAAGTCATAATTTAAAAAATTGTGTTGCAGAGTTGTTGTTATTCTACAAACTTTTTTCTTTATAAAGGAAAATTGTTTTTGTATTTAAAAAAAGCTCTTTTATTCACATGCTGGGTTCAGCCACCTCTTTTTAAAATTGTCTTTAAAAAAAAGACTTTTAAGTGGTTATACTATTTTTTTCTCTTTAACAGAGAGCAGACGGGATGCTTATGACAGATACGGAAATGACAAAATGCGACACTCAGGTAATAAAACTGACCCAGATACATGTTAGGGATTATCAGTTGTTATTTACTTACTTTAATTGCTCTTGTGTCTAAAAAGTGTCCATTTCTTTTATCCAGTTATACATTTTTGAAAATAACCGCTTATTCTGAGGTCTTCATTTTTCAGGTTCTTCCACCGCAGACTTCTCAGACCTCCCAGGATTTACCTTCACATTCCGCAGCCCAGACGAGGTGTTCAGAGAGTTTTTTGGTGGACAGGATCCTTTTGCTAGCTTTTTTGGTATGCTAAATAAACAGCCTTTTCATTTGATTTAATACCATTTGGAATTTTCTTTCCAGTTATATATTTCATTTAGACCTATTAAAAAATAATTAGAGGCCTCATCTTTAGTGAAAAAATAATATGTTTTTACCAATCACCATTCCTTACCTTTACATCTTTCCTTCCATATTTTTGCTCTGTTGTTAACATAACTGTGTATCTCTCATCCAGATGACTTTGCATCATTCGGAGTCCCTCAGTCTCGCCTTGGCCCCAGTCGATTCTTCTCTTTTCCTTCAGCTGGAGGTAAAAACATAATTCCTTCAAAAAAAAAAAATCGATTAACATTACTGAGTAAAACATCTACATAACTGTAGTTTGTATAAAGGTAGTTTAATGCTTAGAATCAGGTAGTGGTATTGAATTTAATAACGTTGTTAATATAACACGCTTTTCTACTAAATTATTTAACCAGTGTTCTGGAGTACTGAACCAATTTTCTTACTTTACATCTTAATTTTCCTGCTACAGCAGCTTGTTGGTTGTATTCTTTTTGACATACTGACAGTCTGCAAAAAGTCATAATTACATTTTCTATCATGTTTTCTAATCTCGTCCTTTTCTGCAGTTGAATTTAGCTCTTTTTCTACTTCCTTTGGTGGTTTGGATGGGATGGAGAACATTGGAGGAGGAATGGGTAGCTTCAAATCGGTTTCTACCTCGACTCGCATTGTAAATGGGAAACGCACAACCACTAAGAAGTATGTAAAACCCTATCAGATAAAAAAACATTTAACCAATTAAATACAGGATACACAATAACTAGGTAAAGCTTTTTATAACATTCAATTTTGTGCTTTTCTTTTTTTGTTGTTGCTATTGCTACTAAATAAAAAAAATAAATAGGGATGTATAATATGTTGACATTAATTTTGGTATTAGCTAATTTTGGTCATTTTAAGCATACTAGGATTGGCAGAGAAACAATATCGGCATCGTAGTTAAGTCTTTTATAGTGTCCAAAGGGAAAGAAAATATAAGCTATTGGTAAATATTGGATATTGGTCATAATGACAATATTCATGTCAGACTTTGATATCAGACCAGATTTTCTATTGGTACATCCCTAAAAATGTCTATAAAACAAATCCTCTATGTCTTATTTGCAGGATAAAGGAGAATGGTCAGGAAAGAGTTGAGATTGAGGAGGATGGGGTATTAAAGCGTGTTCTTATTAATGGTAAGAAGCTTTGCAACGTAAAGTGTCGATAGTTTTGAAATTTATAATTTTAGGTTTTTGTAAACATCACTTTAATTTGTAGCTCAGGTAACAACATTTTTTTTTATTTCATTGTTTCTTAAAATGAATAATTCACATTTTTTATGTTTAATCTGTCTTTCAGAATATACCATGGATATTGCATTTCTGTAGATAATGTAGATTATTAACCACTGCTTTTGCCTCAAGTTATTGTTATATGAGGCCTCTTAAGAGTGTGCACACTAGTAAACTTCCTAAAAAATGAGACTTCAAACCTAGATTGTTTTTACCCATAATGTGACATATATACTGTACAATTAACAAATAAGCCCAACTCTGTTAAGGGGAATGATGTAAGAATAACCTGCTCACAGATGCAGAGTGCAGAGCCTTAACTTTAAACTTTGGTGAAGCACCTTTTGATTTCATTTCAGCACTATAGTGAATTCAATGAATTTAATTAAAAAACCCCAGCAGATTGTATGATCCAGTATTTTTATAATAAAAATTGTAAACCATGCAAGTAAAATGATTAGAACCCAGAGAAAGTAAAGAACATGTGTTGATTAAAGACAGCAGCTGTCCGTCAGCGTTAAGATGATGTGAGGAGCTTCTTTAAATTCCAGCTTCTAACTGATGTTTCGAGTCTCTGTGCCCGCACATAATAAATAAATCACAGAAACATTGAGTGGGTGCTTACTCTGTAGGAACACTGTCCTTGAATCAGTGGCACTGAGCCATTGTCTCTTCTCTGTGTTCATGCTGAAGTTGCACGTCGTTGTAATGTGCACTTTAGATTGCTGTCACATGCGCTCACACCAGGAAACTGTAGTCCTTATTTATACATATTAAGTAACGCATAAAGCATCTGTTTAAAGCACAGTATTGACTAGCGTGTTACTGAGTTTTACAAACTAATTGGTCACGGTGCTAGTTACTGGAAAACTTAGACTGAAAACTTGGACTCTAGTCACAGAGGTCCTTTTCCATATATGCAGTTCTGTGCACATGTTGTTTTCAGGCTTTAGTTTGTTGGCAGTAAAACTGTATTTAAGCTAAAATAGCACAAATCTTCCCCTGAAATGCAAAGATTTGTCCAATAATGAAAGTTAAAGTAGTCTTATTCTTTCAGTCATTTCTTTAACACTGCTACATATAAAATTAAGACTAATCTTATGTCATCAACGATTACATTTGTTTTACCTTTTGTTGAACAAATAGATCAATGTATCTATGTGTGTTTTTCATAGGCGTGGAGGATGAAATGGCTCTTGCACTGGAGCTCAGCAGAAGAGAAGGACAGCAGTCCTCTCAGAAACCACAGCTCATGAATGGATCACCCTATCACTCCGACCATCACCACGCTGCGCCTGCACACCGGTCATTCAGTGCGGCTCCCTTCTACAACCATGTGGATGACAGTGAGGATGAAGAAGAAGATGAAGACCTTCAGATGGCTTTGGCATGCAGCCTGTCAGAAATGGAAGCCCAGCAAAGAGCCGGTGCTACCAACTTCATACCAGGTGCTGAGGGGAGGGGTAGAACCAAATGTACTAAAACTGGGGGAAACTCAAGAAAAGGGATTGTTAATGAACAAAATGTTAATTCGTCAGGTGGTTACAAAGTAGTTAGTGTGGGGAAAGGTGAGGGAGGGGACTTAAAAGTTGGCACAAGTTCGGGAGCTAGTTCTGAAACAAACCAAAACGGAACCAGAAAGCCAGCCACAGCTGCTGTCACTACACTACTGAGTGAAGAAAAGGTCAAAGCTGTGGCAAAAACATCTGAAGGCAGTGTGAAAAAGAACAAGTGTGGGTGTGTTATGTGCTAGTGTGGTTTCATTGTATATCCAGGAAGGTATGGTGCCAGCTTACAGCCACAGCTTATAATAAACGCAAAAATGATTCTTCAAGGTTTTTTTCTTAACAGTATGCAGTATTGAATTATGCGTGTAAAGTGACATGATACAAATATTTTTGAATTCTTACTTGCAAAGAAAAATTAATGATTGTTTCCAAATGAAAACAATGTCTGAGTAGACAGGTGGAATGAATAGGAACCTCGTAAAGAACAAGTTTGAGTTTTTAATTCTTGTTGGAAATTGTTAGAAATTGAGGTCATTTTGGATTTAAGTAGGATCTGTGAGGTGATTTGAAATGTATTGGTTCTAAAGTATAACAGGTTGGTTTAGCAGAGAAATCGAACAAACAGATTAGGGTCGTTTAAAGATCAAGAACGTGCCTAATAGAAGTGAAATGTGTTAGTGTTCCTCTCTCAGTATGCCTGTGAGAGAGTTGAGTAGTTGCAACCCTGCTGCAAATGGCTCATATTTTTGAACTGTGCCAAACTCATGTCAGTCTCAGACAAATGATTCAAATTAAAAAGTATGTCACAAGGCTTTCTATAGAAGTTCTCATTAAAGATGTCTTCTGTAATTAACTGACCAACATTAATGGAAAATGTAACTATTCAAAGCACATAGTATGGAGTTAGGAATACTTTATATATATGTATGTAGTGATGCTGAACACATTATGCATGGAATTTTATAAACACAGTATCTCTAAGGACTGTGTGGTTTAATGTGCAGTGCCTTTAAAATGTACACCTTGAACATTTTTAGCTTTAACATTTTCCACACTCCATAGAAGGGGCACAGTAATGCAAAGGATTGTTCTAGCCAAGTAGATGAGAACAAAATGCAATCTTTTGGCAAGTGACTGTAAAACTAAAGGTCACTGATTCTATTCCTAATATTCCTATATTTTTCATACTGGTTTTATTTTGATAGGGTGCTAAAATTCTACATGAATTCACAAAGTTTACCCAGTTTTAAGTTCCTTTTGATCAGGCATGTCCAAGGTTGGTCCTCGAGGGCCACTGTCCTACAGGTTTTAGAGGTTCCCCTGTTTCAGCACAGCTGTTTTGCATTGATAGCTGATTGGCAGGCTTTTGTTGAACTGCAATCACCAGAATCATCAAAATCAGCTAAAGCAGAGAAACCTCTAAAACCTGCAGGACAATGGCCCTCGAGGTCCGATCTTTAGACAAGTCTGCTTTAGATAAAGGCCTCCTTTAGAAAAAATAAGAAATTGTTAATTTATTTTGAGTGTGCTTTCTATATAAGAAATAATAAACAAATAAAAAAATAACAGCAAATAATTTATTTCTTTTTCATAAGGAAAAAAAGGTCATGCAGCAGATCTTTGCCTTTTTTCCATCTTAATTCTTTGGCGTTGTTTACTCTCACCATTGCACTGTATTTGCACATTACTTGTACTACAGTAACAATGCTGTGTGTTTGCTGCATTTATATTTAGGAGTTTAATAGTGTGTGTTCTTGTTTTTGATACATTGTGGGGCCCATTTCAGGGAAAATGGCAAATTGTGGGGACCAGCTGCTCCTTGTGTACCCCACGAAGGGAATTGCTGTTTTCTGGGTCAGGGGTCACGTTTAGGACTAAGCTGTGAATTGAGTTTAGGTTGGGGTCAGGGCTAGGCATATGTTGTTAATGGTTAGGGTTAGGTTAGGGTATGGGTGTGGGTTAGGCCATATAAAATGAATGTAAGTCAATTAAATGTCTCCATAGGTGATAATAATAACCGGTGTGTTTGTGTGTGTGTGTGTGTGTGTGTGTGTGTGTGTGTGTGTGTGTGTGTGTGTGTGTGTGTGTGTGTGTGTGTGT
>JAUZNJ010000026.1:67172-84138 GCA_034780135.1 Jordanella pulchra | reverse complement strand
ATCTATCTATCTATCTATCTATCTATCTATCTATCTATCTATCTATCTATCTATCTATCTATCTATCTATCTATTTGCTCTGTATGCTGATTACTGTGTAGGATGATTGCTAGTCCCTTGGTTTCTGTGGTCAAATCCTAATATACTCAAAGGTTATGTTCAAAAAACAGAAAAACAAAGAAGACCAACTGAAATAAAAAGTGAAAATAAAGTAAGCCATATGCAATGAGGATAAAGATTGCATAATTGATCAGCAGCAATTTATTGTTGCTTTTCTTTAATCATTATAGTGACAAGTTTGAAAACAACTTAAAGGTACTAATAATAGAGAAGAATAATCCATCGTTTTTAGGACCTTCCTGCTTATGTTGATCTAAATCTTACACCACTATGGACTTAAGCACCGGTGTTTAATTCCTGCTCCAGTTCCAGTTGGGATAGATTTGATCCTTGGTGAGTCCTGGGGTCCTTCTCATTGCTTGGACAGGCTAACCAAATCCCCTTATTCTAAGAGGAAGATTTTAGATAAAGTGGTAAAAACCTGAACACAGCTGGATGTTTCTAGTTTTTTTTCATTGGCCTTTAAAATGTATATTGCTGTAGAAGTTTAGATTTTTTTTACATTTTTACAGCCAAACTAAAATCCGCTTGAGGGACAATCACCTTTCTCTTATTATGAAAAATATTTTATTCCCCTTCACAACATAAACATCTTTTAAGTCTGGTAAATGTAGGATATTTATTTGTTCTAGTGTGGGACATACCTATTAATTTCAACTTCAAGACAGAAAATACAGTCATTTATTACCTTTTAATAGACTTTATTTAGCATATTTTTCATAACAGTGTTATTTTTTACTAAAGTGCCTTCTGAAAACCTTAAGGGAAACCTTCCCTTTTAGTTGGTTTCATTAAAACCCAGACTGGTCACAAACAAGTGTCATTGGTAACATCCAGTACACAGATAATCCTAAATATTATATATATATGTGCAGTTGTGCTGTTCACATATGGTCCCTAATTACCATAAATATGCTGTTGACATATATCTTATATAATACACATCCATTTACAATGGAAGAAAAAAAAGTAAGATTGTGCAAAGACACAAACAGCAACCCATATACAAGATATTTCACTTGGCCCCTGTAACACTGAGAATAACAGTAATATGTATTACAGTTAAAACACTATACAACAGTAAATGCATTTGGGTTGGCCAGATGCATAGCTTTCTTCTCAGTCTCCAGAGGAGAGTACATTCTCACATCCTTGTGCTTCTCGCTAAAATAAGTCCAGCATAACAGCCATAGAATTTAATATATATTCATTCTTAATCTCATCAGAAGGCCAACACTTGCTCTCCGAACATTCAGGCAAAAAAAAAAGACTCCAAATGCACAAGAGATAGAAATTGCATTACGCCTTGACGTCCACAGTAACATTTTACAAACATCTAAAATCTAAAAGAAGTCTAACATAAAAGAAATAGATTGGTCTGGTCCTGGTTCTCTTTCTTTGGCAAACAACGTCACTATAAATAAACTTTACTTTAAGTCTGGTGATTACTTTTACAAATGCATTAATATCTAATACACTCAAAGACACATCTACATTAAAATACCTGAATCTGCAAACAGTGGAAATTAAATAAATGTGTTCCTGTATAAGTATATGTTCTTTTTACTATAAATCTTTATGCTCAATCATGGGCATTGCATAAGTGCATGAAACAAACAAGCTAGCATTAAATGAGTTAAATGAGAAAGATTGGAATATCTTAGAACATTAAAAGGCTTCATGTCGGACTAATGAGGGGAGATTGTAGCTCCATTTACAGAGGATACAAAATCCTTTTAGCAGAGAACACTTTAGTACCTTAGCCTTTCTATATATATATATATATATATATATATATATGGAATATTTATAGACACAAAAAGACACCTGCACAGGAGTTCAAGGCAATGATTGAGGATAAAAAGGCTGATGCACCAAAGAGAAATACAAACTGTACATCATAAAGCATCTGAGTCAGTTAAGCAAAACTATTTCATGATACTTCAGTGTGTTGTTTTGTGCTTTTTTTTTTGTCCCATTTCTTTTATTTACGACCTTCACACACGCTCAGTCACTCAGCAACACGCAGAGCTTGAAAAGACAAATATCTCTTATCAGACTTTTACATATAAATATTAAAGACCCCACATCACACACAAATCATATATATTTAGGTACATTTTCTGCACCTAGCTGATTTATTTTGTCTACTATGGGAAACCTTTGATTTATTACTATAGTTCTATTCGGTCCCGTGAAACATTTAGAATGCTTCAGGGAAACGACTACTGGATATAAAGAACCAAAACCAGATTCGATCATTTCTCTTTCTGCAGCACTGTGAATGTTTCCCCTGACTGGTTATTTTACCGTCTAGACTCGGGCAATAAAAACCAAGTTTGCTGTCTGATTATCAGAGGGACCTACAGGTCGTGACCGAGCCTCTCAATCTCATCAATAAGGAAGTCGATGTCAGACTGAGTGGCAGCAGCATTAGACACGACCATGCGGAAAAAGTTGACTTTATTGCCCTGGGGTTGGTAGCCCACCATGGTGGTCCCTGACTCCATCATCATGGCCTTGATCTTTGGAGCCACCTGGTGGAGTAAAACAAGTTAGGACCAAACCTGAATACAACACCTTTTTACAGTGTCATGCTATACATGCATCTTAAGGCTGCACAATGTTATGATGCTAATTTGGGCTAACTTATTTGTGACCTTTGTGACCTTAGTTTGAATTTTTTTATTATTTAGGAAGACACTGAATTATCCACTTATGAATTCTATAATTTAAAAGTATATTTATTGAAATATTGGAATCAATATAAATAAAATTTACCATCTAAAATGTAATATCTATGTAATATATATTTATTTACCGATACATTTTGGCCTTCTACATACCTCAAGCATCACATCACAGTAATTATGAAAAGCATTGTGTTTCACAACCCCACAGAGAGTTCCCATCCCCACTTTAAGAAACTCTGCGTTTGCAGACAAAATGCTAAAGATCAGAGTGTAAGGGAAGATTATAACTGTGGTGCTCTATTTTAGATATAATAATAATCGGGAGTTTAAGCTTCAGGCCTTTTACTCAGACACCCATAGATAAAAACCAGGGCAACCTGTTTAGGAGTCGCCTTAATAATCAATGAACATGACTTATGCACTGAGCTAAATGCTTAGAGTTATTCTTTTGCTAAAAGGTGAAGCTCTGTATCAGCTTCAAGTCTCTCTGTTGCTCTGTTGTCAACGCTGTTGATGAACATATGTAACGTTGCAGGCTGGCTGTTTGTTGTCCCTTTCGAGAAACTTTGAAAAGACTTCCTATAGATTTATTTGAATCAAACTTTCTTCTGGATCGTATACTGAATGTTAAATCGATTTTTTCCACCTTGGCTGTAGGTTTCTGTCGCTCCTCCATATTAGCCATGGCTCCTGGCTGCTTCTCTCCTTGCCCAGCTACTCTGTTTTGTCTGGACCACCATATTATGATAGGCTGGAGTTGTTCCACTTTATTTCTAATTTGAAATGATGGATTTATCAGCTCCAGGTCAGATTTCCAAAGCTTGGAATATTGTTTTATAACCTCACCATGCTTTCGACCTATCCAAACTTCTATCCCTGACTTGTCTGCTGTGTTTGTTGGGTTTTTTTTGTCCCCTAAAATTTTCCAACAGAACTCCAAGGGCTTCATAGAACAGCTGGATTTATAATTAGAATATATCACATAAACGAGGGCTGTATCTAAAGCCAGATGGCTGGATGTAATTTTAACAAGGCGTATGATCAGAGGGAAGGGGATTGGTTTAAAAAGAGTGCTTTTAAACCAATCCCCTTCCATTTTATGTTTTCTCAATAAAACAATAATAAAACACCATCATGCACAACTTTAAGCTGCTCTATCTTATATCACCCCAATAAAATACGATGAGACATTCAGTGGGGTTTAAATAACTAGGCATGGATCAGTGAATAAAAGTGGATTGTATGAAAAAAATTACCCTGTGGAGTTTTTCTCGCCGCTCATCACCGTCAGGCATCCCTCTCAGGCTGGGTGGAATGTACCAGAAGCAAACGTTTGTGTGCTGAGGCTGCAAACACCAACCAGCATGGTAAATCCACATTAGACTCCAAATTGTTTTAGATTTCTGAATTAAATATAATCACTAGTAAAATTAAAAAGTAAAAACAGAAAACTGCTGAAGCTCACCACTCCATCAAACACCATCTGAAATCCTTCCCTGTTCTTAATCTTGTTGTACAGGTACTGAGACAGCTCCAAACACTTGTCAATGTGCTGCTCGAAGCCAATAGTACCCTGAGAGGAGAAAAAAAGAAAATCATCCAACCAAGATTTAAGGTTAAAGAAATGAGCATTATCCAACACTACATGTATTATTCCTGCTCCTGAAGGGATAATAACTCCCAGCCATCTCACCTTGGCTTTCCACATGAGCCAGAACTTAAAGATGTCAACGTGCCGCCCGCACTGGATTGCCTTGTCGCCCGTGTCGTAGGTGACATCGTACTGCTTGTCCGGCTGGAACAGGTATCCGGCGCACATGGAGTTACAGCCTGCTAGGATTCCCTGTGGAGGCAAAATGTAAACATCTTAATGTTTTTTCTCTCCACTCCTCTACCTCTGGTGGTCCACAACCTGCAGGAAATTTAGTGTGTTGTTTGTAAATGCACCTTGTCAATTATCTGCAGCAATATTTTTGGTTATTTTGAATCAAATGAGAGAAAAAAATGGGGTTTAATATTTCAAGTCATATAGTCACCATATTATTTAAACACTTATAAATATTAAGTTTCCAAAGTAAACATTTCCTCGGCAAGTTAAATATTTCAATTAATAAATCAAATTATTAAATTGCTTTAAATTAGATATTTAGTTTCAACATAAATGTTTTGGTCCAGGCTAAACATTTATTTTGAAAATGGAATATCACTAAATATACTAAATATTTTGCTTTTAAACTAAATGTTTACCTGTAAATTAAATATCTCAAAATATTTAGCTTGCTAACTAAATATGTAGTTTGGACCTTAATGCTTGCTTGTCGACAAGCGTAGGTGGACCACCAAAACAAAAGCTTGGTCTTTATATCATTAATATAGAGACTGAACCGTTTCAGTTTATTCTTAGTTTTCCTAACATTGAATCTTTCCTTATATGTGTTGTTAACTAAATATTTAGTTTAGTGCTAAATATTTAGCTTGCCAAATAATAATCTATTAAACAAGTTTAATATTTTGTTTTATAAATTAAATATTTAACTTGCTAATGAAATGTTTAATTTGGAAATGTGATATTTATAAAAGTATGAATGATATAATAATTATACGAATTTGAAATATTAACCCTTCTTATTTCTTATTTGAGGCTAAATATCCCAAAATATTGCTGTAAAAATTTGAAAAGGTAATTTTACAAACAGCCCCCCATAGGAAATACTATAAAAATGAATTTACATGAAATATTGCAAAATATAAGATTATAAATAACACAAACATTTAGAAAACTGCATTCTTTGTACCTTCTCTCTGACTAGGATTGCAGAACATTGTAAGGGGACACCCATCATCTTGTGGGGGTTCCATGTGACAGAGTTGGCCCTAAAATATTGAATGAAATCTAGTTAAAGGCTGAAAATTACAGCACAAACAGGTGGTTTTGTTCCTAAGTTCTCTCACCTCTCAATTCCACTCAGCTTATGACGATGCTTCCTAGACATCAGTAGCCCACCACCCCAGGCACCCTGAGGAGACGGACAAATGCCATTAGAGAGAGGATGGCCAGCATACAAAACCCGGTTACAATCAAACACGTTAGCAATAGAGCATTTAGCTACTCACATCAACATGGAGCCATAAGTTGTACTTCTCACAGATGTCAGCAATTTCATTGATGGGATCAAATGCACCATAAACAGTGGAACCACCAGTGGCATTCACAAACAACGGCACATAACCCTGCAGAGACGTGCATATTACACACGGAACAGAATATAAGTTAAACATATTCATTAATATGATTCAGATACATTAAAGAGAAAGAAAGACAAACCTTCTGTTTAGCATCAAGGATCTTTGCCTCTAGGTCTGCAGGTATGACTCTGCCCCTGAAAAAATATAAACAACCGATTGCTCAAAACTGTCGTTTGAAGCAAATTTTGTTTTTTATTTATTTATTGGTCTACTGTAGTTTTAAAGGTAATCAGTAATTCCTCTCAAACCTTTCGTCTGTACTCAGCAAGATCACGTTGTCCGTCCCAAAGCCGAGAGCCGCTCCGGCCTTTTTTATAGAGTAGTGGCTCTGCAGGGACACACATTAGACAAGTGTTTAATCTGTGATCCAACAGCTGCATCCAGGAAGGCTGGAAAATGTATTCGATAATTGCTAATTGGATTTTGTCTCGCTTGCAGTAAAATTTGTTAAACGTGCAATTCTTTCAGGATGAACATCTGTCAAGAAAAAACAAACATGGATGCTTTTTTTTCTTCTTCTTTTTTAATTATACTAGTATGAATTTAAATGAATTTGCTGCCAATGTTTCTTTTAAGGCAAATATAGGACGTTTTTGATAAATCTTGCATTAGAAGCTGAAAATCACAGCCTGCAAAGGTTCTCCCTGGAAACCACAGCATGTGTTAGACCATTAAACATTAGTGCTTTCCTGTTAGTCTGAGAACAAGTATTTGCCAAAAATCTCATCTCTCTTGATTGCTTCAAACTACAACATAAAACCATGCAGTGATGCCTCCAGCAAGACAAAAATGAAAACTTATATCACATTGTGCTCGGATAAGAAAATGCGAGTGTAACCTGCGGGAGGCGTGCTTCAGTCATATAATGCATTCAACAGCGAAGCAGCAGCAGCAGCCGTAGAGGTTAATAGGGCCAAAAACAATGCCTTAAATCCTCTGTGATTCACTTAAACATTCTGTTCTGTGAGACTGACAAGGAGGAACAGAGCCAAGAACACAGCTTTAATGGCCCACTTTTATGTCACAGTGTAAAATATTCCAGATAAAGAGAGATACTTAGTGCATCTCAATCAAGCATATAATAATGAATATATGGCTCTTAGCTACTAAAACCTTTAAATTCTGAGACAATTCAAATATAAAAACAAGAAAAATAAAGATTTCTAATACAGTCATGCTTTGATTGCAGCATTGTTAGCTCTGTTGTGTCTCTTCTCTTCCTCTGGACATTAGATGTTTGGGTCTGGTGAGTTCACAGACCAACCAAGTACTTTTCTAATCTAGCAAGTCCATAAAACTTATCAGCAGAGGGAAGTTTATTGTGCTGACTTTGGGATAAATGAAACATGACTATGGCTTCTCAAACCATCACTGACTTCATCAACTTCTGTGTAGTTTATTTTTAAAGTTTAATTTTTTGAATGAATTTTCCTCTAAACATTATTCTAATGTGATTGCAGACAAAAGAAAAAGCATTTGAAATATGTAAAACAGACCAGACCATGCCTCAGCATGAAGATAATTATGGTTATTAACCTAAGCAAACATTTGAAAGCCTTTCTAGCTCCCTATGGTATAGCAGCTAGGATTTGTTTCAGATTTTCAAAGCTTGAACTTAAAACCAGAGAATATAAAATTTTATGCTGTTCAAATCGAACAGTGATTCACTGCCCCTGAGGTGTGAGTCGGAGGTGTGGGTGTGATGACTTACGTGTTCAGATGTAAAAAGGACAAGGCGGGGAGCGGCTGACATGCCCTTGGTCTTAACCTCCGGGAAGTACTTGTAGCGAGCAATCATCACACTGTACATGTTGGAAATAGCGCCCCCTATCAGTGAAAGCCACACAGATCAGGACAAACCAGGCCCGGAACAACTGATCACAAGTTAAGGGTTAGAATCAACATGCAAAAAATTATTTTAGTAATTATTCTTGTGCTAGACTAAGAAAGAAGACCCTGCTTTAAGACCAAGTGAAATTTGCAACTGACTAAAAGGATAAAGTGGATTAATCTGGCGAGAAGGAGAGGCGAGAATCCAACTATGTGGCCAAGATGACAAGAGGGCTAATTTGTGAAGAGTCAATGAGACACATCTGTTCTGCCTGAGGGTGGCAGAATATCACTGTGTCTGTTTTAACTGGTATATGACACAAAATAATATAAACCAGTAGAGGAATTAGTCAAATAACTTCTTCATCACCTCAAGTCAATCTAATGCTTGCTCCCTTTTCACAAGGAGCCAAACTAAACACACCAATCCAAACTAATTTTGGACTTTCTTCTGAACGGCCTTCAAAAAGCCTCAACCTCAACCCTGTGGAAATATTGTAACAAATGCTTATTTAAATGGTCTCTACCAGCAAAACCAAGCAATAAAATTGACTGGATAGAGCCATCCAGCGAAGGTCAAATATCTGCTAGAATGATACCACTTGTTTGATGGCTGTTAAAAGCTGTTTGCATGAGGAGCAATGGATATGTGGAATCATTTCTAAGGGAAAAATCCTTATGTTGCTCAAAACTAATAAGAAAATCTAAATAGACTTTGCCTTCATTGGTTTTAAGGCTGATTTTGTTCACAATTTACTATCTGGTCATTAGCTTCCAAGCCTTTGAGGTTAGACGTCCTCCTCCCACCATCTTTAACCCATCCCAGGTTTTCCTATTAACTCAAGTTTGAACTTAAATCAAATCTGATAAAGTTATGGATAATTTGGAGTTTAAATCTTTGATTATAACTGAGTCTATCTATTAAACTGACCCTCTATGACCCTCTACAGTTGTGTACTATCTAGCAATGAAAATGTCGGACAAGTTTCATACTTTACAATAAATCTATCCAAAAAAAAGTGTGGTTGTAATAAAAAAATTGAATTACTATAACATTCCTGAGATTTAAATTCCTTATAAAATATATTTTTTTGTCAGGATCCTTTAAAAGCAAGCATGCATCCAGCTTATACCCTGATACTGTGATTTGTTAACCGACCTGGTGAAAAGAGTCCGTCTCCTTCTCCGCCTGGCCAACCAATCATCTCTCTCATCTTCTTTAGAGTCAGCTGCTCCATCAACACAAACACAGGAGCAATCTCATAGGTGAACCTGCCAATCAAACCATTAAGTTATGACCACCGTGTCTTATTTTGCACAGCGCATTACATTTGAAAAATGAAGGCCTCTAACACTTGCACATGCAAGGCTTCGCACATTCATGTTTTCTATGGTTTTCATTAGTCTTTGTTTAATCCCATCCACACAGGACAAAGCTGATTTGGCTAATTAAAAAGTTCCAGATAGGAGCCAGCCTGCAAACATTCATATTGAAACGCCTTCTGAAATCATTGAGTGGTTTAATTAGAACACACAAAGCCCCGATGGCTATCTGTTAGGCCCGTCCGTCTTGGTGACAGCTCTGAATGTGACGGCTGAAAGAACACGAATGTGGAAGAGCGCATGTGGTTGTGTGAATGAAAGGAGGAGAGGGGATGTTTGAATGAGATAACAGCCCTGAATAAAGACAAGTCTGATTAAAAAAAAAATCCATTCTAAGAGAACCTCCAAAAAGAAGAGGAGAAAATGTCTTTTGGAATCCAGAAGAACCATCAAAGAGGTGAGCTGTAAATTTTAATCCTAGGTATGGTATTGAGTTTAACATTGGTTAGGAAATGATTAAATGAAACAGCAGATCCACCAACAACAAAAGAGCAAATGACCATGAGCAGCAAAAGTTGGTTAAATTTCACAAAGGATGCTAACTCTTACAAACAAGAATGTGCTTTTGCTCTGTTTGCTAAGGGATGAACCACTTCCACCACACAGCCTCAGGACAGTTTAATGGCTACCACGCCTAGAAGGAGGTCAGTTACACAACACAGCACTGCCTCCATGACTGAAGCCACTCCTGCAGTTCTGCTAAATTGGGCTTTAAGCCTGTTTTTCTTTTATTTATAAACAAGAAAAAGAAAGCAGAAAGAAAACTATTTCCTGCAGCCTTTTTATTAAACTTAACCTTTTTGGACTGAGAGGATGGTGGCATTTTGGGGTTTTGCATAGAAGTAAACTTTAAGAGGACAACTAAAGTCAGAGGAGGATTGTGAGTTGGGGTCCCGGGTAATTTCCCCCTTTGTTATTTGCTTGCTTGTTTTGTAATTCAGTACTCATGGATAAATTGTTATTTCCGCATAGAAGAAAGACAAACATTGTTTTTGTGGGGTTTAATTAGTGGACTTCTTTTCTTTTTTTTAACAAACAAAAAAAGTTGGAGTTTATTAAGCTAGTTATCAAAACCTGACTTTTCAAATCCCACCTGTTTGCAAAATGGCAAAACAAAAGGAGACACTGGGGAATCCTAATTAGCCATTAGAATATGTCCATGGATCCCCAAACCTTGGCGAAACAGGTTTAAATATGACATCAGCTGATGATTTATATGTTTTGACTTTATAGATGACAAAAATATATATTTTATAGCCTCATTCAAAATCTTGGAAATATGGAAGGAAATGATTCATGTATTCAATTTTCACAATATCTCACTTTCTCTGCCTCTAAATCTATTCCGTCTTACAGAGAAAAGGGACAAAAAGTGATGCACCTTTTTAAAATTCTCCTTCTCTCTGAGTCATTTCAGGCTGTAATGACAATAATGGTGATCATTATCACAATCAGAGCCAATCATTGGTCTTTTCAGGGTGAAAATTACCCCTCAGTCACCTGCCTGTCCCCAGAGACAGCCCCTAAATGCCCTTATTATCATCATCAAGGGCGTGCAGTGTGTGTGTGTGCTTGTGTGTCAAGATGAATTTGTGCACAAATGTGTGTTTGTATGTGACTAACCCCTTTGACCCTAAACCACGCTACTTTCAACCCATCAAAGGAGCACAGAGTAAGTTCATATCCATGGAGACAATGAAGCCAGAATGAGGACTCTGCAGGGAAGCGTAGCAGCCAGTTTCCACAGGGTAACAGGGTTTTCTGTGCAGCCTAAGGACATTGTGTGTCAGTGTGGGGCCCAGCTGGCCTATCTGCTAAGACCAGCTCACAATGAGCCGGCAGTCAATGGACTGGAAAGACTTGCTGCTGAATCTGGGACACCCAGAGCTGGTGTGTGAAAGTGTGAGTGTCATCATGGAGGTGTGTTTGAGTGTGGAAAGTCAATGGCCCTTTCTCTTGGGGCATTCTTCCAACTAGCAGATTAGATGGGAGAGAAAGTAGATTTAGGGAGAGGACATTTCTTAAGATAATGTTTAGAAAATTAATTAGCTTAGTGCTGTAGGTTTTCAGTGATTCACTTATTTTTATTGCAGATATTCTTTCCCTGCACACAGCTTTGTGCAGTTAAATTTGAACCGTTAACATATACTTCTGAAATGTTATCAGAAGAGATCAACTGATACTAGTTTTTAAAGGCTGATGCTGATTATTTTGACATCAGTCTAACCAATCCACCATATCTGCTGGCAATTTTTGCAGATACATGTATCGTCTAATCTTGGACGGACAATTTTCCAGGTTATTAGCTTACGACGTAAGAAAGAGCAAAATCTGTGATTGAGTTTTAGAAATATTTTCATATAAGAAGGTGTATGTACAACTCATTGCTGGCTTAGAAGAAAGAGAGGAAGTGTGCACACCTCCAAATTGCACCTACTCTCAAAGGTCCTGATTTTCTATAACTAAACAAAGCTCTACAGTATTCAACTAGGCTGTGGTATCTTTCAATGGTTACTTTTATTGATGAGAACGAGGAGGAGGAGGAGCTGGAACTAAAGAGGAATTAGTTTGACTCATTCAGAAGATCCCCTCAAAAATACAATATATATCACCTTTGAATTTGTTTCGCCTTACAGGTAGTTGTAGAACCGGACCTTCATTCAGACTGTATCCTGCTCATTTTTCCCTCCTTAATCAAGCAAAACCTGTGCATTGCACAAACATCTGATCAAAACTCAGATCTGCTGAACCATCAGATCTGCTGCTTTTTTTTGTTTGTCTGCAGTTTCAACTCGGTGATTTCATGCAAAGCAAGGGATGATAAATTATTTATTTGATATATCAGAAGTAACTGTTGAAAACATTAACAACTTACTGCTTGTTTAATTTACACAACATTTTTATTGATTTATGTTTTAAAGAAAATGGAGCAGGTTTGTTTAACATGCTCCCTGATATAATGAATTCTGTTTTAGAGATCATATCAGTGTAATGGCTTTTTACCCAGCATGCTCATGCACAGTTTTTGGTATACGTGTTTGTGTTAAGAGCCTCTGAAGCAGATGTGGTTCATGCCCTCCATCAGACTGGGCCACCATGTAAGTCTGACCTGAGATCAATATGTAATCTAACCACCCCTGGGGCATGGCAGCCTCTGATATGCACAACAACAGAGTGGGAGCCCTGCATCTGTCAATACAAAGTCTTAACAGGACAAACAAAGCACTTTATATAACTAGCCTTGTGTCTGTTGGGGCCTCTGGTGGAGGGAACTCAGGAAACCAACATTACCTCTTTTGGTATGCCCTATTATCATAATGACCAGAGGCTATTTCCAGTGGTCTTTAAACAGGAAATCCAGTTATCCCTACATGGAATAGTTAGCTGTGTCCTGATCAAGGACAAGTAGAGGCCTGTCTTTTGTGTGACTTACATGTTGGTATTGGCAGTGGAAGTCAGCCACTCTCCTGCGAGACCAATGATGTCCAAACCAGAAGATAACTGGTTAAAAAAACGTGGGTGGCCTGAACAAATACACATATAAATACTGCATTAGTGGGCTGCATCAGTTTTAATAGACAGAGTAAACACCTGAAAAGAAATTCTAAAAAGCTTCAGAGACAATGTTACTGGGATTTCATGGGAAAAACAAAAACTGAACAAACAGTAAAAGCTGCTCTTTCATAATGTTCAGTCAAGGTTAGCTGAGAGAAACGGGACATCTAAAAGAAGCATCTATTATACCACATTTGCTCTGGTAAGAGCTATATGACAGCTGTTTAAACTACAAGGCACTCACATGCAGGCAACATGAGCCTGCAGCTAACAATGCAGCCAAGGACATGAATTCTGTACACAAGTTACATAATAAGCAGATCCACTCTGAGCAATCTAAAAAAAGAAGTTGGTATAATTCTGTTGTCAACATTGTCAGTGTTTCCAACAAGGGGGAGGAAATGAGCTGCGTTCTCTTTCAGTACCATGGAGAGTTACACATTAGCTCAAATGTATAAAAAAGCTTTTTCTCCTGAAAGTGCTGAAAAAACAGGAGAGGAATACATATAACCTGGACTGAACAAGCATGGCGTAGTACACCCAAGGGACAGTTTGAGCTTTGTTGTGTTAACAGCTTGAAACATCTGATGGTAGGATCTCCCCTCAGGCTACATTTGGTTTAATAAGTCATAGGGGGGAAGGCTGTCAAATAAGCTGCATTGCTAGTAGAGATTTCATCTTGATTACCTACATGTATTTAAACTATTTTTTTCCTAGTGCTTTTATAAATAATAATGCAAATTCATATAAAACCTTTATTATTGCTAAGAATTTCAGCACTAGAAAATACTAATAAAGATCAGAGTTGCGGTGGTGCATCTATAATATTTTTGTGAGCTTTTATGTTACCTAATTAACTTTTTTATGTGGTCTAGCCTAAGCAGTCATGTGACGTTATATATATCCTGTGTTATCACAAAGACTTTTCTCTCTTACCAGTGCGAACACCATATTTGAGCGTGTCTCTGCAGTCCACCAGGATCTGCTCCAGGGATTCAGGCTGATCAGACAGCTCCAGGTTGAAACCCTCCATGCCCTCCAGGAGCTGGTGAGGGTGGTGGAAATCCAGCACCTTGGTGGAACGATCAAAGGTTTTCTTGATGTAGTTTGTAAGGATGTCAACAACCTCCAGCAAAAACTGCATGGTGGGCTCCTCTCCATTTTTGGCTGGCAGAAGGTCTGTGAAGCAGAATGGAGAAGTTAGGGGGCACACAAATTTGAGTGAATTTAAAACATATGAACTTCTTTAAATCTATAAAACATTGTTTAAACTATTTATTTAAATATATTTATATGCTTAAACATGACCAAATTAGGACTCTGAAGTTTTGTGGGCTTTTTACACTTTAGTTCAGTGTTATTTTATGTCCAACAGCCTAAAGCAGCATCAGGGATATTTGATATCTGCACTTTCAACATTTCCCATTATAGTAAAATAAACTCTCAAAGTTGACTTGACTTGACTTATTTCAAGGGGGATATAGGAAAATAGTCATTGATTCTGTGGATTTGGCTATTTTACCTTTAAACCTTTAAAGGTTGGGATTTTTTTTGAACTATATTGAGTCTAAGAACCACAAAGAGCATCAGCACAGCCAAAATGTTATAATAACCCAGAATGTTGAACTTAACTGCATTAAATGAACCTGGACTAAATCTGGCCTTCATCATTTGAAATCTAAAATACAATCAAGAACAGTAAAATGTAAACCATAAAAGGTCAAATTAAGTTTCCTGTTTATCAATATGCTAAAAGAGATAAAAGTTGCAAACTATATTTAAAAAAAAAATCTCTTATTAGTATAGTCCAGGTTTGACCTGCACACTTTTTTAAAATACACCACATTTAGTGAAAGCATTAAACAGCCATAAAATCTTATTTATTTTGCTTTTACAGGCAAAAACAAAGTTTCACAAATCACAAACTGTATTTTATGAAAACTTTTCATTAGTGTAAAAACATCCTGTCAAGGTTTTACTTTGCAATTGTTCAGCTGGACACCATTCAAGGAAGCAGAGGATGCAAACACACCGTTTTAACCGTCTCGTTTTTTTTTTGTTTTAGGAAACTGAATAAAGGTCTCAAACCAGATTCTAAAGAATCTGTGTAGAATTTCTGACACACCGTTCAAGATTTGACCAATCCATTACCGTTTGCTGATCCACTTGATTGTGAAAAAGGGATGACGTTTTTCACTGCTCACACATCAAAAAAAGTGGTTTTACCAAATTAAAATGTTTTTAAACGAATTCTGGACAGTTTAATTTTATGTATTGTGGTTTTCAAACGAAATGCATTCAGGGAATTGGTTGTAGGCCGTCCTAATAGCTATTTATCATGGTTTTATATTTAAAATATTCCAGATTGTGATCTAGTTTAATGTCATTTAGCTATGGGATTCAGTTGGAATCAAATGTAACGGGAAATCACATTAATTGTTGTCTTAAAGCAATCTAATCATAATTCCCGGAATAAAACGGAGAGCTATAAATTCAGTCTTAATTAATATTGCGAGCACTTGTTGATTGATCATTTTAATGACAGTGAAATCATGATCAGATAAAGTAAGTAAGATCGACAGACCTCGAAGGATAAAAAACGAAAAAAGGAGGCCCTTTAATTCACTGGGACAAACGTTTAATTTTTATCTCACTTCAGACCACTGAGAAACTACATCCAGGTGTGAAGGTCTCACCTCGGGCGAACAGATTGGAGAAGTCTGTTTCGGTGCGGCGGAAGCGCGAGTCTCTGTCACTGTTGTCGCACGAGAGCAGGTTCTTCTGGCCTGCGAGCCTCCCTCTCTCTTCCAAGCTGTTGTTCTTCTGTAGGAAGCCTAAAGTGTTGCACGGCGAAGAGAAAGAATTATCCCCGAATACCTCCATTAGGCTAAACTCAGAAAAAAAAAGGATAGGCTATATGGAAAAAAAAAGATGAAAAATAATGAGCGACGCCACACAGATTGAAACGGTGAATACCCTGAGTGCCTGTTTCAGTCTTATCAAATGTGCTTCACATTGACTGAATCCTACGTACTGACTGCTGTGAGCAGCTCCGACCTATATAGGCCAACGGTGCACGTCAATGTTTGGATGTGAGGGCGAGGAAAGGCGGGGGCGCCTCGCCCTGTGACATGCCAGCCCATCCCCTGTTAGATGGGAGCGGGCTGGCCGTCTCAGGACACCTCCGCGGCAGCCTGCGGCCATGTTCCACAGCCGCTACAAACTAATGACATGAACAGACGCGACACGATGGGCTGTCAAAGGGAAAGCCCATAAATGCTCATACACAGATTCTTAAATGTATGTAGAGAAATAATCGCAAAAACATGCTTGTTTTATCTCAAAGTTTATTTTTTTTATGTAGCGGATATAACAATATATATATATATCAAGACACGTATTCAAATTCAGGGTATGAATTAGGAATTAGGAAAAACAAGAACCAAAGGAATAGAAAAGACGGTGTGCTTATCGCACATCAAGGGGCCTTTAATTGATTTTTAGTGAAACAAACATGTCAATACCATTCGGTTTAATTGCATTCATTCCCACTTGAAATACTGGCTACTTCAACCGTGGATTTTGTGCGCCACAAGCTGCAGATGCTTTGCTTTAAAAAAAATACTGAAAATGAATCGAGTTCCGTTTTATTTTCCCCTTGTCTAAAAGGTTTTTCTTATCAGTGTTGATAAGGAAGGGACAGGGTGGTCAGGGGGGTGGGCAGTGGGGGCTTCATCACTGCACCTTATGGGCTAATGCCCACTGACCTTTGGAAGATGGAAACGCAAAGTGACGGTGGCCTTTTAGAAGGCCTTAAAATGGATAAAAGCAACAAAGATGATCAGTTGGTAGTGAAAAATGGCACAATTCACTAATATGTGAATTTCTACTTTAATTACATGTCCTGTATTAAAAAACAACAGCATATTTTTCCCACGGGTAAATGTCTCACGGGGTGATGAAGTTGTGACAGGAAATGGTTGATGTGCTCAAACCACAACTTACCGCAAATCTTCATCCCCAGTTTCCGTGTGCATCCGTGCATCCACGCATATTCGTTGGCTAAAACAGAATGAACGTTTTTGAGTTTTGTTTAAATGTGTGTAGTGTGTGGGTGCGTGTCCGTGCAGGCCGTGCAG
>JAUZNJ010000026.1:44438-64353 GCA_034780135.1 Jordanella pulchra | reverse complement strand
GATGGATGGATGGATGATGGATGGATGATGGATGGATGATGGATGGATGGATGATGGATGGATGGATGGATGGATGGGTGGATGATGGATGGATGATGGATGGATGTTGGATGGATGGATGGATGAATGGATGGAGTTCAGGCAACAGATAATTGAGAAGCTTATCTTAACTGGAGCTGACAGACAACAGAATGTTTTCTTGTTGACAGAGACTCTGACATGTGGATATTTATTCTGATGAAAATCTCTCCTCTATGACTGTTGTCACACAATAGAGTCGCACCACGAACTAAAATACACTAGAATCAGCTTCTGCAGGATTCCCAAAGTTTGGAAGCTTGAACAGTCGATGTAGACTGTTGCTCTTTAACCTAAAGACCACCTTGGATCCCTTCCTTAAGTGCTAACAGAAACCTCTCCACACATCTGCAGAAGTTGTTCTACAAACATGTAATGAGCCTGTCTGTCGGCGCCACGTTGGCACAGCAGATCTGTCGTTCTGATTGGCTCCTGGAAGCATGCTTAACCAGAGGAGGCTCCCTTAAGAGCAGATCTCCTGTTAAGTATGGGAACCCTGAGAGGAGAAGCGTTGGAAGGACTCTGCTTTCCTTAAATATACCAGGCCATCTGGGGAATATAAAGGTTTCCATACATAATTAAGAAGAATACATCGTTAGCAGCCTTATGTGTCTTTGTGTGCTGCACCTTAAAGGCGTTCAGCGCACAGGGAAGGCAAAGCTTTATTTAGAAACGCTCAACATAGGCAGCATTTACATTTTAGATTGTACTCCCTCTGAGGAAGCTCTCATTCAGGAACAAGGAGGGTAATAACTGATCCAAGATGGAGACGTGGATTATATCATTCTAAGACTGGATAATATACCGTAAAAAACATACAAAAACTTTATTTGTCACCGGGGCTACAGCATCTTTTAATGCATTTTTTACTTAAAGAAGAGTTTATATGAAACGACAACAGGGTTAAAACATCTAGATCTATGATGCTGTGGGCCTGTTTCGTTCCAAAACATCCATAGGTGTAAAAACATTAGAAAAACGGTTGAACTGTAGGAAAAAAACAGCCTTTTTGCATCAATGTCTCCTCAACAGCTTTCATACATCATTTACCAGCGAGGAAATTCTAGAAATAAGGGAAATAAAGAAAAATAAAATATGAAAAAAGCATAAAAGGCAAAAGGAAAAAAGGAAGCGAATGAAAAGAGTTGGTTTGATTTTATAAGAAAATAAACGTATAAAAAAAGATTGTTATTGTTTATAGACCATTTCCCATATGAATAAAAAGATGGTTTACTTCTAAATTATGTCAGACTTTAGATTTTACACGTTTATCTCCATAACACCTGAAAATTTTGCTGGCTAAAGAGCTGAAATCAATTTTTGAACTGACCTAAAGGGAGAACTTAGCATCACGCTCTCTGTTAAATACGGCGAAGGATCAGTGATGCTGTGGGCTAAGGTGCTTGATTAAAGGGGAAAAGCATGTTAGACTTTGAAATATTTGTCATCAAAATCTGCCGGCCTCTGCTTGAAAACTGAAAACGAATCATCATGATTTCAGGGAGATAATTAGTCAAACACTGTCAACCAGTTTTCTTTGATGGACACCAGAACCAAAACCCAGATCCTGGAGAAAAGGACAGATGATTGTGCAAAGAACTGATCCAAGGCAGCAATGAAGTCTTAACAGGAAGTAACACACAAAGTCAGGGGAAAATGTTGAATGCATATGAAAGCAGAAAATCAGCTGCACAGACGAATGTGTAAGATGTGAACGAATCTCACACATTTGCATAAATCTCATGACTGACTGAGTGGTTTTCATACAGCAGCACCCGCCTCATGATCCCATATCCGCGGCGCTCAAAAGCAGCTGCTCATCACCCCTCCAAGGCCCAGCGAGTCATCATCCAAGTTACCACAGTGTGTAGTCAAACTTTAGGAGCGCTCCGGGGGTCCATCGGCGGGAAACGAGCGCTAATTGTGTTAATGAGCTTGTTTGGATAAGCCCTCATTTCTGCCTTGGTTTTCTCCCCTCAGCAGAGCAAGAGGCCATCTGACTTCCAGACACTTCCAGGCCCACTCGGGATGGACCGGCTCTGACTGCGACACCCTCCCCCCGATCGAGATTTAGAGCCTTTATCACCAGTGATAAAAGTATCTGTGACACAGAGGCGTACAGTCATCCATCATCACTCGTTTGAGACACAAGTTTAGCTTCTGCGTTAGCTAAAAGTGAGGGATTATTGCCATTAGAGGAGGATCTTTTGTTTTGATGGCCCTTCCTTAATGGGGCCACATTAGGGGGAAATCCTGGGGGCCGGTTTTTGGGTGATTAAGCAAGCAACACATTTACAAGTCAGTAATTGAGAGAACAATGCCAGAAACCTAAAGAGGGACGAGCTTTAATGAAGTGAGGCTCCCAGAACTAGCTTTAGCTAACGCTGCGGCTCGTCAGGACGCTGCTCCAAACACAGATGTGTTTGTTTTCACTCACTGGGAACCAATAAAAACCAGTGAAGGGTTAAAGGGCAACTACTTCAGATGGCATTTAAGAGGATTTATTCCTGTAGCATGAAGAAGATGCATCATTTCCAAACTGATTCAGCAGAACAGGCCATAAGATGACACCGACTTAATCATTTGGAATCCAAGTCTTTGAATTCGCCAACAAGTCTGGGAAAGAACCACAAACCTTCAAACTAACAAGACAGCAGATTGTCTTTGTGACCTATGAACATGCTGAACACTAAACATGATTTATCTGTACCAAGAAAAGGTCTTGGTATGCAAACTCAACAGATGTTTGCCCAAAAGAAGAGCACTTTGTCCTCATGCTGTGGCCTGCGGCTATACTTCTGCAGTTATGCAAAGGTTTAAAAGTCCCTTCTTTTTTTAAAAATACTTATGACACTAAAACCTCAGTGGAGGAATGTTCTCCCACAAAACTTTCCACCCATTCACCTGACACAAGTTTACAGGGGATTTTTGACAATAACTCCTAACTAAATGTCTGTGTCAAGCAGGAAGGGCGTGGCAGATAATTAGCACTGTGGCATGAAGAAGGTTAAAATCAGTCAAACAGCTTCCAAGGCAGAAACTGGAACCCTGACCAATTAAAACCATAATAAAACCATGACTAAAGACATAAAAGCTCTTAAAACTCAAATAAAGATCCAGTCTGACATAAAATGCCTTCCCTAAGAGAAGGTCTGTTAGCCTAAAGAAGATTTTAAAAGACTGTTTTTTTTTTTGCTTCAAATCAGAATGCTAACCCTCCTTTTAGCTCTATAGACCAACTCTTGATTAAACCCTAAACCAGATGATAATGATAAAAAGGTAAACTGGTTGCTGTAGGCTCGCAACTTTAACAGAGCAGCTAATAGCAGCTCTTTTAAAGGGTAGAAGCGACACAGGCGACAATGGGCAACATTTGAAAGAGCAATGACTGCGCAGAGCTTCGAGTTAAGTTAGCTACACGTGCTAGCATTGCCATAAACATTAGCAGAGCATGGCAGTAGAAAATAAATCATTTTTAGTTTGGTCTACTTTTCTTTGATCGTCAAAATTAAAATGTTAACATCTATAAACGTCAAATGAATATGGTTGAAAAAGGCTCTAGATTAAAAAAGAAAAAACATGCCGCATGGCTTCAACAAGCTATGATATGGTTGTGTATTTTTTGTGAAATAATTACCAAAAACACCAAAAACTCACTGCCTCTAATAGAACTAAAAAAAGGCTTATTTCCTTAGAAAAAAACAGGAATACTTCAAATATAAACAAGAATATAATCTAGTTACATAAAATTTTCTCTGTAAACATTTTAAAGTTTATTAGCTTCTCATTGAGCACATAGAAACCTATGATAACTTCTGTCTGAACCTTAGCTTAAAGTCGTTTAGTTAACCTTAGGTTTTCTTTTTCCAACGGATAACTGAACCATAGACTTAAAATGTTGACGCACATCAAGGCACGTCAAAAAGGGCCCACAGCACATTTCAATTAGTGCATTTAAACATCTGAGGGACTTTACATAACAGTTTTATTGTTTACCTGAGCTGAGTTTACTTTAACCCCCTTGATTATAGTTTAGCATATTTTTAGTTTACCTTAAGTTAGCTTAGCATAACTCGTTCAGCTTACTTTAATGCGCAACTATTAAGGGTGATATGCATCAATAAAAAGGTCATTTGTTAACCATACATAACTGATCATGTAGCCCATTGATTAGCATATCGCTTCTTAACGTGGCTGCAAATAATATCAATATTTCCAGATATTGCCTGAACTTTTCTTCTGATTCTCTAATGTTTCCAGTTACTTTAAAATCCACCTGACACAATAAAGCAGACAGTGATGGAGCTGTTGTGGTCCTGGCGTTTAGCTGCTTCAGTTAAAACTTTTTTTTACTCGACTTATAATGTCACTGCCTTTCAGACAGCGCAGAAAAACTGTATTTTTATTTGTGTCATTTGCCAGTGATTAATGAAACATGCTGCGATCCATCAATCTGTCCTCGTCTTTGTTCACACTGGAGTGAAATCAGGTTAAGCAGAGATGTCAGATCTGGCAGCAGATGTGCAGCTCAGGTTGTTGTGTGCTGCTGCCTCGTGGCCTAATTAAAGGAAAACCCAAGCAGCCAAAATGAAGCTGCAGTCACCTGAGAAGAAGGACACAACCTCTGTGCCAGCAGACGATTCACATTTGATTTTTTATTTATATTTCTGTGCAGTTCAACACTCGGGGAGAAAAAGAAGTGGGTCAGAGAACAGATCTGCAGAAACTAACTTTGAAACATTTGTGTTGTCAGTCTGTCTCTGGTTAAACATACTTTTGTATCCCATTTCCCCAGCGCATAATACTCATTAAAAATGTTTAACAACATTTTAATTGAAGAATTAATTACCTTCGGCTGGGCGAAATCCTCCTAAATTTCACCAGGGGAGCCGTCGGACGTGCAGAGGAGCAGACGTAGATGCAGCAAAGATTACATCAGTGACAGAATGTGTTTCGCTGTGAGTCAACGTTGAGAAGCACGTGATAATTCACGAGTAAACATGTCGATGAGAGAAGCGCTACGATGTTCCACTGAATGTGTGACTTCAGCCCACTGAACTGCAGCTCACAGCGTCCCTGCCAGGACAAACGCCATTTATAGCCTCTGAGTGTTTACCACAATGAAGAACCGGAGAGAAAGCAGCTAATTCATCCTTATGGGTTTGCATTTTATCCAAAAGACTTTGCATTGTTCAAAAAGTTGACCCTCAGACCACAGACTTGTCTTCTCTACGGAAAAAGAAATACAAGAGAAAAATGCATCTAAATAAGGAAGATGGATGTTTATCTTAAAGTCTCCATCAACATGCAGAGCTATAATAAGAGTGTCTGGATGAGGATTCAAGTTAATCTTGGCACCAAAAAACACTGAGCAGGATGTAAAAACATCTTCAAAGATCACTGCTGGAGAAATGCAGCAAAGAAGGACCTGTTAGGTTCACCAAACCTCCATAACGACCATTAGTTGTTGTCTAAATGCCAACTGGTTGGAGGGCATGAAAGTAACGGTTGTCCTACCATCACAAACATAAATAGGTTGATTTTCAAACACACTCCTTCATCTGGAAGCAGTTGGGTGTGAGGAATGAATGAAGGAGGAATCTCTGGAAAAGCACCACAGGTCCGTCGTATCGTTTCTATTGACTTCAGAGGTGCAACCGTCTCTAAAACTCATTGTTCCTTCTTTTGGATTGGATTAGGAGCCGCTAGGAGTTGGGTGTCTAAGAGCATTAGATGCCCACATTGATCCTGTCCTACCATCACAAACGTAAAGTTTGGTCAGATTAGTGCACATCCATCATTTTTGGTAAGCTAGGGTTTTTTTACTCTCTTCCTTTTGTTTATATTACTTTAATATTTATGCCTAAATGCATAAAACAACATATGTGTTCCTTTTTCAGGATTCGCCACAGCAGGTCATAATGACTTCTTCATCAAACATGGCAAAGTTTTTACACTGGATGCCTTTAATGCTCTAACTGGGATTCAAACCCTGGTCCTCAACTGTTAGAGAATTAATTGTCATTATTACTTCCAACACAAAAACCTTTATTTTCTTTTTATATCCATTCTTAACCTGCCAGTAGGACACACTAATCCGCCAAATTCATTGAAAAAGGCTGATTGAACTGGTTTTGTACGTCTTCTCCCCTATCTTTATGGAGAACATGTAACTCACCCACTTACACGTACATTTTTATTTTCCCATGATCCTTCACACTGTTCTACCTGAGCTGTGGATCTCTGCAGCTCCTCCAGAGTAACCATGGTCCTACTGGCTGCTTCTCTGTTGCTCTACTTTAAGCTTTTTGCTCCCTATTGTTTTCCAGCAAACCTCTAAAAAAAAAAAATTCACAGACCAGCAGCATTTATGCTGAGAACAACTGATAAAAAGCTGCATTCTACACATCAGGCTGCTGCTAATGGACTTTATTTAAAGGTGTCAGAATAAAGGGGGCTGAATACAGACGGAAAACATTAATCTTCCTCCTTCACATGTTTTGGTGTTTAATCCCAGCAGAGAACAATAAAGTTTGTAGTTGAAATGTGAATGAAGGCTGCAATAGATGATAATATAAACTACCTGGTTTTAAAGGAGAGAAAAACCGATGAATCAACGATAAACACTTAAGCCGACATGAATTTGTCACTAATCAACCTCCTTTGTTACTCGAACACTGAACCTTGTGGCTCACACTTCTCCCCCCTCCTGCCTTTGTCTGTCTACTCTCTGCTATTTAGCCCTTGCATTTGATTAGTTAATTGCCCCCCCCTCTTCTCCCCCCCCACCTCCAACCCCCTCCAGTCCTCAGGTGGAGGCAGAGCGCGAGGGTTTCTCATCCAGCCAAGCTGTTCTTTTGGATGGGAAAGGAGGCAGCTGTGTTTACAGCCCGGGTCCTGGCGTACATTTAGCAGAATCTATTATTCATATCGCTCAGTATCAGAGCGAGATCTCCAGCCACCTGTCTCGCTGACAAGCTTCACCCCCCCCACCCCCCCCCCCCTCCTTTTGTGGCACTCTTCCGTTCGGAGCAAAATTACGCTCGTCGTGATGAATTGAGTTTTTATGAACATTGCTGCAGCGTGTGGGCATCCTGGAGCCAGGGAGCGTCACGGGGCCCCGGGTGGATTTCTGAGAATCCTCAGTGGTTCTTACCTGCAGCTCACATCTTCTGTCTGCAGCTGTACTGCTGCCAGTGTTGGGTGATGTTCTTACACCTGTTAGTATTTGCTTCTTTAATGCTGCTTGGCTTCCAGAGAGCAGCTTTCTTTAAGGATCTCCTCGCTACCTGAGGAGTCTGCCGGCAAACTGTCTGCCTGCTTTAAATCCGTGTGAACATTTTTAATTAGCAGGGAGGTATGTTAACTCCATGATAAGCACCCGCGATAAGTTATAACATGATTCATAATTTATAAAGATTTCTGCTTTCATCTCCACTAGTTTGCATAAAACTAATTACTCCATAAACGGCATTCATTACAAAATGTATATTTTCTCTTTGCAGACACGCCTGAATTCGCTCTGGGACTGGTTTGCACGCTGAGAAGAAAGGTAAGAGTGAGTTGTTGGAGGCGGTGTCTGCTGCAGACCTGCCTGTCTGGGTTTGTACTCGACATGCATCTCGGCTCTATTATGGCTGCTCTGAGATCCCAGGTACTGCCTTCATTTTTACTGCTGCTCTAAAATGTCTTAAAAGGAGCCTAAAGAAAATTAGAGAGTAACTGAAACTCGTTTTATTTAAGAGACCATTTAGAACAAACACTTTTCTTAAAGAAATGACCAGAAAAAAAAGAAGAGCCTTAAATCCAATATGGCTGCCTATCCCACAATACTGATGGATATACTTGATATTTCTGCCACTAAACATATTTAAATGGGTGAAATAAAGACAAATAATGCAATGAGGCACCTTTGCTTGATCCGAACATCTTGAATCGGTATCGACATCTCAGCTAAGTGCCTCCATGCAGGGGTGGAGCTAGAAGGGGGCCGATCAGTGGCCACCTGTATGACCAATCCAACCAGGTGATTTGTTGTTCTTATTGTTTCCTCTCCAGTGTTATTCTCGGGTTTAATGCACTACAAACTTGATTTTTCTGTTCTCAGTATATTAACTAAACCTGACAATAAAATTACAGTAATCATTTAAATATGCAGATAAAAATACTGAAGTTAAATGTGACATAAACAGAATTCCCACTTTTTCAAGAACAAGGTTTTGTGCTTTATGGTGAAGAGGGGGGCATTTTGTGTCTCTGCAGTCATCAAGTAGTGTTCTAAAAAATAAGAGATAAGAACCACTGCTCAACCCCTCTCAATTCGTAAATATGCAGAACCATAACTAGTATAGACAACATTCATGTATAAATATGTGTATAGGTGCATTGGGGAAGGATTTACTAAAATCTAGTCTGTTTTCATTGATTTATTTGGCCAATATGGATGTTTTCCTGTTGGTACAGTACAGTTAGCGTAGACTGACCCTTGATACCCATTAGTTTCAGCCACCATTTGGTGCACATAGGTCCCTGCATGGCCACACCTGTGTAAATGTTCCTGCTTCGCCTCTGATTCCACAGCCGCCATAATAAGTGCTGTCTGAATAGTGCTGACAGACAGGTAGGAGGTCGGACCAGAAACATGGATTATATGCGTCAGAACAGGCTTAACGAGAACCAGTAGCCTCAGTGGTCATTGTTTTAATTGCAATAAATGCTGCACATTGAATACCAACTGTTAAGCTGAAACTTTATCTTCCAATGTAAAACAGGTAATGTGTTCATTTTTGCTTTTTTTTTAAAACCCTATTTAGTGGAAAAATTGTGCGATAATGTTCATGTACTGTTCACACATGTGTGGATGTAGCTTTTCAAACAAATTGCATAAAATATTGGGGGTTTCTAAATAAAGCTAAATGATTGTAACTTTCACCCAATTTGATCACAGAATAACATAAATAATCAATTAGATATTAGAATATGATTATTTACTCAACAACTGAGGAGCAAAAAAGTTTTTTGAATTGAAAAGTTGATTCATTTAATCGATATGGTTTTCGATTTAAATGGGATTAATTAATTGCAGACCCTGTCAGTAGCTCTATTAAAAACTGTAATTGTGTCCCAACACTAGTTTTTATATTACATTCAAAGTATTTAATTGGTTCCAAACTGTTTCCTCTGTTGGTCTTTAGCTTTTGGGTTCTTCCAGCTTTTTTCAGACTCATAAGCCGTGACTCATAACAGTTTTTAAAGTTCTGGTTTCTACAGCATCCAAAAAAAGCTTTCAGTATCTGATTGAGTCCAAATACTTAGAAAGTAGCTGCTCTAATCGATACCATGCATGAGTATTATAAAGGGCTGCAACTAATGTTTATTTTGCTCAGCAATTAAACTGTTGTATTGTTTTTTTCAATTAATGATCAGAGAGCAATAGAAGATTTTTTACAGAATTAAACCAAGTGAAAACACTTAAGGATAAATCATATTAAAGACAAAAAATGTTTGTTTTAAGTTAAATGCAAAATGTTTGTACATAATTACGGTTTTGAGTGGGTCACTCTGTCAGCTAAAGACATATTTTAAAGTCTCTATAGACCAATTAACCATAATCCATTACTAAATCAGCTGACAAATATTTCAATAAACCAATTAATTTCAGCCCTAGTGTTATATTTGAGTTATTGCATCAGGGAAGAACTGAAAAATCTCTATAAAATGAAATTCAAATAACACAATATGTTGTTTTCCTTCCAGTGTTTTCAAAGACAACCCAAAAAAAAACACATTTCCAAATGTAAACAACACATTTCTGATTTATTTTTAGTTGTAAAGATGCACTGGTTGGTGAAGGTTTTTCTAAGCTTTATGATCAGGGATATAAAAGTTTGTGGTAAAAGGTGAAAATCCTCTCCATCGCACTGAGATATGGTGGAAAAAAGGTATTTAAAAGGATAAATCAAAACAGTGAGAACGTTGTTTAGATTCTCAACTTTAATTAAAAGCCCCTTTAACAAAAACAGGAAATATTCTGATTTTGAGAACCATACACTTTAAAACCTTTGAAAAGTAGTTAATCTATCATTATTGCTTTTCTATAACCTTACCAAATTCTTTAGCTTATGTCTTAGTAATATTTTATGTGCTAAGGTGGGTGAAAGGGGGATCTGAAATGGGGCCTCCAAAATGTTTGAACCAGCCCTGCCTCCAGTGCACAGGTGTAGGCGCTCAATAGAAACTATTTATCAAGTCTTTATCAGCTGTCAATACACAAATGTTTGACCTATATGTAAGGAAGCAGCTGCATCAACAACAACACAACTTTAGCTCTGATGACTTGTGGGGAAGAAAAACAGAAAAGTATATAAATAAACATGCTGCAAAACATTGCTGCCTCACGAGTCTGTTTTCAATTCCCTTTCCATTAAAGCGTCCCCGCAGGAGCCGGCGAGGTTGGGTAAGGGGTTAGGTGCACACACATAAATCAAAGCGGGCCAAGGAATTGTAATCCTCACTGAACATTTTGGACTGATTGATATAAATAACATTGTCCTCGCCATCTGTCCAAAGAGGGACCTTTCCAGTTAGTGTTGAGCGGCACCGGCAGAATAATTAATGAATGGTGTCCTTTGTGCCGGTAATAAAGAGGAGACAAATTATGTTATAATCCAACTGCTGCTCGTTTGTCACAGCCAAATAAAATGTCAAATAAAAGTGAGGGGCCACAGTGTTTGTTTAATGGAGTGCAAGCTACCTGCTCCGGAGTCTGACAGCCGGATAGGAAGGCTGTAAAAGAAAATAAAGCCCGGATTCTGGATTCAAGTCTGCAGGAATTTACTCACAACGACTGCGCTCATGATGTTCTGCACATTTAACAAATGCTCACAAACACAAACTCTTCCACAATTACCCTGGATGTCCGTCCTGGAGGAAAGTCTCCAAGTTATCAAAGCAAGCAGAGAAAGTCTGATACCAGGTCTCTGAGCTGCCAGTTGCTGCAAATAAAATCTGATGTCAGAACATAGTTGTTTGTATGTAAACATCTAGCCCTGGAGCTGCAGAGCATAAGGAGATAAAAACGGATCTGAAAACACATCAGAAGACACAACCCATTGTCTCATGAAACCATGAAACAAACCAAAGATTTCTGGGAAAAACCACTGAAAACTAAATGAATCCAAAATCTGTCACCATGGAAAAACTATTTCCTGCTGGGTTGATTATTTATTGCTTTTTTGTTGTGCTTTAGATTTGCAAACAGAGCATTTTTTTTATATTTTCAACATTTTTATGACCTGATTGATCTAAATGATGTGTAACTTTCTCCTATGTACCAAGTTAAAATTACATCTCACCAACTCTGAATACTGTTATCCAGAGTTACAAATTGCAGCAATTAACCAACATGTGAGGTCCCTCAAGGCACCTTTCTGGGGCCCCGATTATATTTCATTGAACATCTTCATCACCATATCCAATTACAACAAATTAACAATGCTGTTTGTGTCACTTTAAGATTAAAACACCATGCCTATGCTGATGACAGAAAACTTTACCGTATGTGTTCTCATTACTGCAGATCTTCAAAACATGAAATAATAAAACTTTATAGCATTAAATGATCTTATGGTTGTGACTGAAAATTCAGCAAAACAAGGTAAAAGTCGGCCAGAACTGAAACTGAATTTCCCTTCAGAGAAAATTGAATTGAGTTCAATCAGCATGAACTTCTATGGCGGTTAACCAAAGTCAACAACAATCAATCGGGTTTCCATTCTTGACTCGCGTATCTACATGAAACCCCCAACTACAATAAATAGCTGTGAATGGGAATAACAATATCCTTACAGTCACTGTCTTTACTTGGTTCACATTCCCAGAATTAATAAGTACCATTTTCCTTTTTCAGTAAAAGCAATTTATCTTCTTCACTTTGTCTTTTTGTTACATTTCTTCAATTTAATAATGGCCAACCCTTTATTTATTCTTTGTTTTATTTAAAATAATATAATTTTTTTAATCACAGGATAGGTTATATCTATATATATCTATATATATAGATATATATATAATACATAAATAGAATTTTTTTATCCTCTGATAATTTTTAAAATTAGATAAAATTGAAACTTTCTTTTCTTCAACCTTGGATTACATTACAGATCTCATTAGAGCCATTTTTTAACATTTTTGTTGTAATATAGTTTTTATGTATACGAGTATTTTACTTTGTTATTTGCAGAACAAAGTTGTTTTTGCAGAAGTATTAGTTGCAATTTTCAATTATCTTTGTAACTATTTTTTCTCAATCTTTCTTGTTATTTTAGTTCAACCTAACTTATTCCTTTTTAGTGGCCTAATGTATAAATACAAACTTATTGTTATATTAGCTTGAACTCTACTTTTTGATCTTTATTCACCACAGTATATTTTTTTCATTTCATTTAGTTTTTTTGTTTTTTTTAAATCGACTCCCTTAAAAAAAGTAAATCTGTTAAGCGTTAACTAACTAACTAACTAACTAACTAATGTTAATTTACAGTAACATGTTTATTTTTCAGGTTTGTCACCTCTGGGCTTCCATAGTTCTATGCAGATTATGTCCATTGTATCACCAATAGCTGGGCAACTTTGTTTTAAACCAAACCTTTGCATGTGTCCAATCCCTACTCATGTTTAGAGTCTTTATATATGAAAGCAGACATAATTTACACTTTTCATGTAATTTATCATAAAATAAACCTAAAATTTATCTTTTTAGTCTTCAGATGATTAACAATGATCCCTAATTAACAGATCACTTAACGGGTCACTTTTTGTTTCTAAAGCAATGCTTCTCCTCCACGGATGTTTGTCATTGCCTTGTTCAGAGGTGTGAATATTACCACCGACTTTACATATGGAACAAGAAATATAAATGTAAGCAAAGCTCTAACCTTTCCCCACTAAGTCACTAAACCTACAGTCTCGCCACCTATCATCTGTATGCCTCACAACGGACCTCTGCTCAGGTATTCATAACCTAAGATCCAGGTTGGATTGCTGTCATTGATCGGCAAAAACACCCAAATTGAATTTGTATCCCTCATCTCACCTTCTGTGCAAACCTTGCGGCGCCATAACCACAGCCCAAACCTGAATCTTAACACCCCAACGCAAAGAAAGACCATGTCCAAAGAGATGCAGGGGTGTTATTGTCAAGATGCCGGATTCCTGATGACAATTCTGAGAGAAACTGTCCAAACATCCATGTAAAATGTGTTTACCTGACAGGAACTTGTGGCAAAATGCCTGACCTAATAACCCTGGAAAAATAAAGCTGCAACACCTCAAATAATAGAGCTTTGCCACTTGGAGATTTAAATCAAACCAAGGACAAAGTTCAAAGTCATCTTGAACTTTGAGAAAGTTTATGAGGAGCAAGGACAAAATAGAAGCTGCTACTTTGGTAAGAAGACTGGAACATGGTGCAACATTGCCTCCAGGTCCGTCAATCAGCCCTAAATTAAAGATAACCAAAGCCCCCCCTTCTCATCTTAAAGTGATGAGGACATCACCCTGATTCAGAGAACACTCTAGGTACGCTCATTCCACCCACGTCGGAGTCTCCACGGAGCCCACATTATTCGCGGCAACAAAAGGAGGAGCCGCTTTGTGCGATCGGCGCCGCTCCGTCCATATTAAACAGCGCAACAACCTCAAACCAGGTTCATTTTAATTAGAGGGGAATTTGATCACTGCCATCTCCCACAGGCACTTTTGATGTTAATAAAACAAGCTGTACCTTCGAACAATAAGAAAGGCAGAGTTCTTTCTCCAAAGCAAGGGAAGTGGAGAGAGTGAAGGCCTGGAGGGAGGAGGATGAGAGAAGTTTCTTCTTCAGGTCAAAACTACAGGGAGGCATCAGGCTGTGATCCTCTATCGATTTGGGAAACAAAGTAAGGAATATAAATGTTGGATGTCTCACTACCTGGAACAGATGTTTTCTATTACAGGCATCACTCGGGTGCATTAATACTTCATCAGGACTAAAGAACTACAAGGTGTTGTGGATACTCTGCAGGCTCACAATGATATAGTGTCTCTAATGTTGATTCATGTGGTTCAGAGCCGCGCTGACAACATAAAGGAGGGTGAAAGATTTCAAGCAGCAACATGTCATCTGCATTAAGTTTTCTCTAAGAGCAGAAAGGTTTCTCAGTTAAGAGTTCATGAAGACTAGGGGCCAAAATGGCCTCGATGGAAGAGCTCCAAGCCCCAAACTGCTGCTGGCCAAATTCAGGACTAAACCTGAACCACAGAGTCCATGAAGGAGGTTTTAAAAAGAAAAAATCCAGAGAGGGTCTTGACCCCTTCTCTAGATCCAGTTACAATAGATTATTTTTCTGCATTTCTACTGTTCACCTATTTTTCTTTAAGGAGATCAATTTTCATCTTCCCTCCTGATTAACGTGAAGTGTTAGACTTTAGTTTGCTTAACGACATCAAGGTTAAACTTTGAAGTCACAAAACGTACCTGCAGTAGTTTGTAGAGTTGAGTTAGCAGCTCTCCTCTGAATACTTAGCGTCCACTAATTATTTTCCTTACAGTTATTTATTAAAATGATGTGTAATTGATTATTTTAAATCATTTTGTTAATATTTTTATTTCATTGTCCTTTTATAATTCTATGGTTCATTTACTGCTGTAATATTTACATAAATACAAATAAAATGCACCATCTATACTGTAATATAATTGTACTTTTATACGTTTAATGGTAAATTTCCCTTCATGTCCATCAGACGAAAATCATCTCCCAATTTGCCACTTAGTTACGACCCTCAGACTGAAAACCCGTCTTACTTGCCCACCCAGACAACACTCATCTAAAAATGCAAGGAAATCCGGTAGAAGCTAAAATAACTTTGGTAACACGACCAAAAGTGTCACTGAGCTCATTAAGCACAGTTACTGTAGCAGGAGAGCTGCATTAAATTAAAACAAGAATATCAGCTACAATAACAACGAGAAAAAGGTCATGAAAAATTGAGACGCTATTAAAAGTATAAAGACCCTGCATTAGCTAATGTAGCAGCATAAGCTGCTACGTTAGAATGCTAGTGCTCATAGCAATAAAGCTAATACTTTCACTCTGATGCTTACAAGGTATGCAAGTATGAAGCAAGGATGAGTGATGTGCATATTTCTGACTTTAACTCACCTGTGTGCATCCATGCGTCTGAGTTATGCCATACAGTTATTATGTCCCTAGTTATACTACCCAGGGTTCTTCTTACATGAAAGCAACAAATCAAAGTAACGCTGCTTTTTGTTCAAACGATTAACATTTGAGATTTTAAATGAAATAAGACAAAGGAGCAGTTCATTGTCAAATATGTGGTTTTTCTCCACTTTAAAACCTGCTTTACCCTATGAGCTTTTTCTCATACAGGAAAATATATTTTGTAACCAAAACCCTCACTGATTTAGTGCCCCCTGTAAAGACCCATCAAGTTTCAGCATTTGTTTTTATTTGGCCACAGTAAATGAGGAGAACGGTCATCTGTCCCTGACGTGAGCGCTCCATCTCCCCAATGCCTCCAGGCTGGTCGTTAAATGGCCAAACGAGCGATGGAATGAGTAAATAATTCAACAAATAGATGAATAAGTAAAAAGGGGTCGGACTGTGAGGTGGTTAAACAGAAAGGGGGGAGTGTGGGGGGGGTAACCTACGGGAGGAGGAGGGAGGCTTTCTCTCTGTGAACGTGCACCGTCTGTACAATCCTGAACCTTGGCACCGGTGCAGGCATCTGCTGCCGGCCTCCCTCTGCCAGTTCACCGTATACACAAACATCTGCTTCCCTCCACACAGAAAGAGGAAGGAAAAAACATGCAGCACTTGACAGGTCTGCATTTTGGCCCCTGCTCGCTGGATCTTTACACAAAAACCTTAATGCATCCTGTCAAGCCATTAGCCGGTGATACGATCAGCTCACAGGCCCCCATTAAGCCATCAGTGTCCACCTGTGATAAAGGCGACCATTTGTTTTTCTTAAAGCCTACTTAATGTCCGTTTAACTCAATTTGTCAGGAAATGTTCAACAATTTCCTCCCCCCTGGTCCTGAAATCTGGTCAAGGTTCAAAAACTGGGAGCAGGAGAGGCAGGGAGGGAGAGAAGGAAGTGGAGAAAGCTTCTCCTTTTCTTTTCCCTTTTTTGTGAGGCTGCATATTCAAATGAGGGGGATTAAATTGCCTCTCATGTTGACGTATCGTGTTGCGCGAGTGCTGAGAAGTGGCCCGTGTTTTCTCTCTGAAAGCCGATTCTTGGACAGCAGGGGCAGGAGCTGGGGGTTGTTTTGCCTCCATTAGCCTCGGTCCACAGACCCTGCTCCCCTTCTCCTGATGTGACAGGCGCGCGCTCCGTCCAAACCCCACCGTTATTACCGCCGCAGCAGAGCCATAATAACACCTTTTAACACAACATGCCCCATCCACCCCCCCCCCCCCCCTTGCTCCAAACACACATGTCCAGTGATTATCCCCAACGAGGACACCTAACAGCCTCTGGAACATCTGTTTATGTTTTGGCCACAGATACATTGATTGCGTTTCGCAAAGGAAGGAGTCGTGTAAAGACTCAGAAGGAAACCAAACTAAGATACGTTCTGGCACCGGTGCGTTTCCCCGTGTAAACGGGATGACTGCCCACCCGAGCAGACAGGAAGTAGGTCTAGCGGAGGCACTGTCGACATCTGTCGTGGTTGGAGAGCTTGGTGCACAGGAAATGGGGTGTCGCGGCGCGTGCTTGTTGGCCATTATCCTGGCATCCTAATGAAGTGTGGGCAGTTCTCAAAAGGGGGTCTCTGGATGGCACGTTGAATGCACGGATGGGCAGAGGCAGCGCACACACCTCTTCTGCCCGTATCCCATCTGCCCGAGCAGCCGAACGGCACCCAGCGGACCGGAGGCTGGCTGTGAGCGCATGCGCCACCCGCTTTCCTGCGACAGGCTAACATAGGGCCATTAGACAGCTCGTGTGATTGGAAACACACAGCGAACAAGCTTCCTCTCTGCACGGATCGTGCCTCGCACTATGGGAGACGTCGCACCGTCATCAATATACCTGAACCTAATGGTCCACGCACCACAGATCAAGAGGCTCCATCCAGATTCCTAAAGGGCCTTAGGTGGCGGTTTATTGACACGACACACGGAAAGGACTCCCCTGACTGAATCTGTTTCCACGACATTTCAGCGCGAGACGTCCCTGAGTGCACATAACCATACATCAAAATGGCAATTTGTAGAAATCTGTGCAAAGATGATGGTGTTTAATATTTGAAAAGGTCAAAACAGTGCAGTCTGTGTTTGGCAGGAAGAGCAGAGGGAACCAAAGGAGATAAAATATGGAGAAACAATGAAATGCTTAGTTCATAGTAAACATTTTATAAAATCGATAATAAAATAAAATAACATTTATATCTCCCCAAAAAATAATTTAGAATAAATAAACTACACTAAAATATAAATTTAGAAATGAGAAAGAACAGAAAAAATGCATTTAAAGAGGAAAAAAATGTTCATCTCCTTTGTTCGTAGTCTAGAAAATAAATTCTATATCTTTATATATTTATAAAAATATGTTTGTTGATATTTATAACATTTCTTAGAATCAACAAAAATATAATAAAAGTTATACTAGAATGAAGAATCAGTGAGGAAAACATTATTCTAATACATCCTAATAAATCGTTTCAGCGTATTTACGTTTAATAAATAAAGATTGTACTGTGTATAAGTTAGAGACACACCGATAGATCAGCCGGCTCATATTAGCGATATTTTCCCGTATCGGTCGATGCTCGCATGGCTTCCCACATTCATGAGTGAATTCAGCAGCCATGTTTTCAGATTGATGCTTTTCACTGTTAACATTGTTCGATTTGTTATTATATGTTTTTTTGTTAAATTTCAGACTTGAGTCACATTTGTAATGTTTTATTCTTAAAATGTAAAAGGAGGGTGAAAAAAAGTAATACTGAGAGAGAGAAAGAAGAGCAGCAGGTTGTCAAAATAATCGGCTTCAACATTGGCCTTAAAAAAACTTGCATCGGTCAATCTATAATATCAGTAAATTTATAAGAGTAACATTAAGGTTTTGCATAAATGTAAGTTTTTTTTTTTACGTCTTTTATAACCTTGTCTTGGTTTTCTTTCTAACATAATGAAGATAAAATCCTGTTTGGTTTGTTTATATTTTAATAATGGAGTAAATCTAAATAAAAAGCCATGAGTACGGAGCTCTGTTTTCCTACTTTATGAAGGACCCATCAGCAGCACAAGATGTTACTTTAAATAAACACCTGCTAATACGTATAAGAAGCTTTTAAGACAACAAATATCGGGTCAGCTGTAACAGCAGGCTTTTAACAGGCTGGTAGGTTTAAAAGTGGACCCTCATCTCCATATCTGTGGCCTGATCGAAATAAACGCATCACACTGGTTATTGTTTCACTTCTCTCCACTCAGATGATTCCTCTTCAGGTAAAGAGGCTCTATTCACTCGTCGGCCCATAACTGTAATGGGTTAATGTGCAGAGTAAATGTAGCACTACAGGCCTGAGTGCTTCATCAATACGTCCAACTGATGTGGGACAGAAGGAGGATTATCACGAGCGCCAGATGCTGAGCCATTGAAACTGCAGCTCTCTGTGCGTGGCATGGGCCGACTGAACAGGAAGACGTCTGAGTTATTTACACCCCAACGAGGAGAAGGTCATCCAAGCAACTGGTCCATGTAGTCTGAATCACAGCCTCCTGTTATTAGAAACTGGATTGTTTCTGTTAACCTGTTTGGGATGTGCTGCTTTAAACTCCTTCTAATGAGAAGACAAAGAAGAAACTGGGGTGTTGCTGCGCACTGTCCGCCAGCTGACTGAAAAACAATTTTTTGAACTATTCACCAAGATTTTAAGTGTTTGATACTTTAATGTTTGAGGAGTTGTAGAGTTTTAACCTCAGGTTGTTATATCGTAAGAATCCTTTAGTGGATAAACACAATAACTAGGCTGCTTTCATCAACTTCCATTATAGATGATAGATTGGGCCTGTTTTTCAGTGCTTAGTCCGGTTTCTCTTCTAGGCATAGCTAATGAATCCGCCTTTACTGAGCCTAACTGTATCTGATGTCTTTCACACCTTTCGGTCTAAACCGATCCACTTGTGGTGCTAGTTTATCTGTGCTTTTCTAACATAGAAAGTTTTGATAGATCAGTGCTTCTATGCTCCCTTTGTATGTCTGCTTCTGTTTCCAGAACCTCTGCTGGAGGTTTCTTGTTGTTTTTCTCTTCCCTCCACTGTATGAATCCTCAATGAGTCGATGAAATCAGCTGATGTTCTTCAGATAACTTTGAACCAATCTGACTGTATGATCAGACTGAATTATCTCTGTAATGTGTTTTGAGACGACATGTTATGAATTGGCACCATATAAATAAACCGAACTGAATAAATGGATCATTTTTGATCAATGTCACTTTTTGTATCACAAGTTAAAATAATAAATTCCTTATTATTAGTAAATTCCTTCAGCTGAATTATCATCACCACTTGCAGTCATGTTTTAAATTGATATGTTTGAAACTGAAACAAAACCTGGAGTTTGTTGAAAGGTAAATATAATCAAAGTGATGAAAAACTTCTGTTTCTACCTCTACTATTTCTCCCTTTCTGTTCTTCCATCCATCCATTACAGATCTCTTCAGTCCATCCATCCATCATCCATCCATCCATCCATCATCCATCCATCCATCCATCCATCCATCCATCCATCCATCATCCATCCATCCATCCAT
>JAUZNJ010000026.1:13879-44338 GCA_034780135.1 Jordanella pulchra | reverse complement strand
TAGTTATGAACTGCACCAGTAGGTGGTGTCATGTTCCCATGAAGCTCCATGAAATGAGTGATTTGTTGAAGCAATTTAGCCAAATGGTTCAAAGTCCTCATGAGGCTTCACCTCACCATCACTACCTCGGAGCTCCGCTGGTCGCCACGGTTCTCTCAACATCGGAACTTTTAAAAAAATAAAAATCAGTAAATGGGCCACACAGTGAAGCATAGATGTATAATATTCTCGCCTCAAATGATCTTAACACGTACTTTAGTGGAATAATGGCAACAGAAAAATAAACTTTAAGCTCAATACTCTGAGCGGTTAGCGCCGCTGCTGTCGTGGTGGATGCCGGGAAGACCGACAGCCTTAGTACGCAACACGTGTGCTCTGATGCATGCTGGGTAAGGAGGGAGGGGCAAGAACGGGATTTCCTCTGTTCTCGGTCTAGTGTTCTTGTGAATTGGAACAGTACTCGGGCCGAGGCTGATGATGTTTCACGAGTACACGAGTAAGCAGAAGTATGCATATTGAGAAACGGACATTTTTATTATAATTATTATTATTTTTATGGCGGTTGGAAAGCAACTTACTGATGTGCATTACCGCCATCTACTGGAATGGAGTGTGGGTCAGGATGCTACATATATAGTCTCCCACAAAAAAAACGTTATAACCTTTCCTAACTTCGTTAGGATGTATATATATATGTATATAAATATTTAGAAGTAGAAATTTCTCCAAAAAATATCTTGTATATTTAACTGTAATTTATTTTCTCATAATCAACATACCAATTCCATTCTCTCAACAGAATATTTAGAACAGAACAACAAAACATGTTTTACTGTCTCTTCTTGAAGACAAAATTCACAATTTCCTGTTGGATGTTTTCCTATTTTAAATAATGTACTATTTAACCCTGTATGACCGAAACGTAATCTGGATATCATGGTTTCCTCTTTTCCATTTCCAGTAATTAACCACTACTATGTTTTGAATTCTCTTACACTTATCTACTATTTTTTGAATATAGATTTTCCAAGTAAGTTTATGATCCAGCCATAAACCCCAAAACTTAAATTCTTCACCCTTTCTAGCTCATAAATATGTGCAATTTAAAATTTTTCGATACTTCCTTCCTTGTAAAAAATAAAGTCTTTGTTTTCTCTATTGAAGTTTTAAAACCCCATTTAAAATTCCAGTCTTCTATTTTATTATTTGCTTCTTGTATCTTTTTAACAACAAGATTTAAATTTTTACACCTCTTCCAGATTGCTCCATCATCAGCAAATAAAGAGAACCCCATTCAACTCTCCTTATTTTACAACATATTAATCATAATAGAAAAAAAACAAGGGACTCACTATACTTCCCTGAGGTGTACCACTTTCAACAAAACACTTTTTGTTGTCCTATTCTTACTTGTATTGTTCCATCTTTTGTAGACAATCTTTTATCCTGTAAAACATCGATCAATTAAATCCCATTTTCTTAAATTAATTAAAAAAACCTTCCTTCCACATCATATCATAAGCTTTCTCTATATCAAACAGCCAATCTCTCCTTATTAACTTTCTGATTTCATGTTCTAAACATATAATAGGATCCATAGTGCTTCTACCTTTTCTAAATCCACTTTGAAATTTTCATACCCTTTTCTCAACAAAGTAGCTCACGCTTTCATTTACCATTCTTTCCATTATTTTACATATATGAGAAGTTAATGCAATAAATCTATAACTTGCTGGACTTGACAGCTCTTTACCAGACTTTAAAATCGGAACTATGATAGCTTCTTTCCATGCCACAGGTAAATAACCTATAACCCAAATCTTATTATAGAATTCCAATAAAACCTTTTTAGAAGAATTACTAAGCTTATTAATCATAATATAAGTAATATTATCTTTTCCTGGAGATTAATTCTTTGATTTCCTTTAAGCATTTTTTTAATTCAAATAAAAAGGACCATTTAATAAGTCATTATTCTTTAAATTTCCTTCTAATAAATTAAAATTTCCATTTAATGTACTATCTATTCTCTGTTTTTCTTCTGTGCATAAATATCACAACTATGGATTTTAGCACATTTTTTAACCAACATTTCCTTCTTTTAAAATGGGTATCCACACTCATTTCTAATTCTATTCATTAGCTTTATCATTCCCCAAACTTTTGATTGTTTTTGTTTTTCTACCTACCGAATTACAAAAGCCTCCCCAATAAATCTTTTTTGCATTTTTCACAGTTATTTTAACAAAAGCTTGTAACCTTTTATATTCAATAAAATTCTGAAAAGTTTGATTTCTCTATACCAATCTAAAAGCTTTATTTCTAGACTTAACTACAACATCGCATTCTGTTTTCCACCATGGTACCATTTTCTTTTTATATTTACCTCTTTTCCTTTGGATTGTTTCTCGTGCAGCAACTAAAATAGCACCACAAATAGAATTATTTACATTATCAACATCCAAATCTGAACGGACCTTTTGCATTTCTTCGTCACTTATTTTATGTTTCTCCCAATCAATATTTCTAAATATCAATATTTCTATGTTTTCACTATAATTTTTTCCTATTTCTGAACCAACTTTAATAAGTATAGGATAATGATCACTTCTTATTGTTGATTCTATCAATATTTTCCAATTACTGATCTCGGCCAAATGTTAAATCTAATGCCGATTCATATCCATTTCTAATGTAAATCCTCGGTCCTTCTCTATTATTGTGGCAAACCAATTGTTTTCTATCCATTATTTGTTTCACCACCTCTTCATTGGCATCATTTCTATCACCCCACAAAGTATTAAAACCATTAAAATCTCTACAACAAATTAGCTTCAGGAAGTGAGTGCGACTCTCCAAAATAAAAGCATCGACTGAAGAAAAAAAAACGTGCCAGTATTAACATTTTTACATCAAAATTATTACAAATAAAAGAGTGTTCTTTATTCCAGTCTTTGAGGTTTGGTGTCCTGCACCTTCCAGGTTTGTCTCTTTTTCCACACACCTGAATAACTCGGCTGAAAGCACTTCCCCTCTAAAGCAGAGGAAGGAAGCAGTGACTCTTAAATGGGATGTCCTAACCAACTAGATGTTGTCAGTAATTGGTATTTTAACCACAAACTGACAACAAAACTACTTTAACAACTTAAATATTTTCATAAATATACTAAAATTAGATAAGAATGCAACAGAACTCGTGTTCTTTTCAGAACTAGGTGTTGCGCAAACAGTGACCGCGCATAACGCTCTAAGCGTCAGGCCTCACTTATCCTTTACGTCACTGATATTGAGTCTTAAAAAAAAAAAAATCAATCATGAACAAAGAGAACAGCAGTTTGGTATTCAAGACACCAAAGTGAATGCTGAACAACTCTGGGTTTAACGACCACAGACTAATAAATGCAAACCTCCTAGTGGATGAATGAAACTTGTAGCATGACGGAGGTGAATCATAATGCACAGTAAACACAGTATTCACAATAATTTAGCATAATAATCATTGCAGGAGACATAAATGGAAAGGTGGTACCTGGTTATGAATGTTTGTCGTGGAGGCTCCCACGGAGGTGGGCGTGTGCATCAAAGGTGCGCGTTCACCTGCCTCACTGATGACAGTCTAGATGAGGCTGCCGTCCTCTTGTTTGACCGCTTCAGTATTCATTGGTTTTCCATATATTTATAGAAGATTTCGTGTTTTTTTGCTATTCCTTCCTGCTGCGCTGTCGTAGCTTTGGTTGCTGTTAATAAACAACCAAAGCTTTCTGGATGTCGGACTTTCTGTCACCATCATCTAATTGAACAAACGAGGCACAGGTGTTACAAGCAACACCTGCCCAGCACTCAGCGGCTAAAAGGGCGACACTGGACGCTGCAATATTCATAATAACCCATGTTTTAAATTTGAATTCAATGAGAACAACTTTGAAATTACAGCAACTCCTCAAATAACAGCCAGAGTTTGGAACCAGACTACATTTTAAAGAGAGCTTTTAATACAAAAAACCCGCCATATTTGCTATAGACAAAGACTCAGGCTGATACACTAAGAGGCAGGCTTTTATTTATTTTAAAATATGTTTTAGACTAAAGGGACAGGCTACTATTAGGGGGCAGGCTATAAACTGATAAATACGGTAAATTAAACTGCAGCCAAATTCATGGAGCTAAATTAAAATCCTTATTTGTATTTTACAGGGACTATGCTTCGGTTCCTAAGACCTGGCAGAGGAAATAAAAACCTTCCTCTCCTACCATCAGGCAACATGACTGCATTTGAGCTTCTGTCTTTTCATGGTGAAAAGAGTCTGGAGGAGCTGTATCCTAATCTTTGGTTTGCTCTAAGAATCGCTGTCCTGTTGCCTGTTAGAGGCCTCAACAGAGGAGCTTCAGCTAGAAATGATAAACAGCTACCTAAGATCCTCCATGTCGCAGGAGCGCCTGAGCGGACTGGCCATCATGAGCATTAACCTTGATGTGGGGAAGGAAATCTGTTATGAAATTTTTGATGAGTTTGCCTCAAGAAAGTGCAGAAGGGGACAATTTTGATGGAAAGTTTTATTACAAACTGTTATTTCCTAACTAAATGTGTGGACTGACAATCTTTTATTGTATCAATGCGCTATTATACTTAACAGTGATTTGCAAATGACCTCTACTAACCTGTTGTATTTGTGCCCTTGTGTGGATGCTGCACTGAGGAGGAGGTGAAGCGACTGAGGGGACTGGACGACTTGATTGTAGTTAGGGGGGGTCCATGGAGGTCTGAACTCTGTGCATAACGGCGAAGAAGGGAAAGTTATGACTCACTGCAGTCATCAAGGAGTTCTTTATTCAATGTTATGTTATTCAGAACCATAACCAATTTAGACAAGAACTAATCTAGATAAGACAGGTGTATCAAAATTTGTGTTTTCATTTGCAGCTCAAACTTACAACGACGGGCAGAAGTAGGAAACAAAAAATAAATGGTGTTAGTTGATTGTTTGATATATTAAGTGGGACTAAGAACCAAAGAGCCATTGGTGGCGCTGGTCACCCCACATCAAGCAGATAAAACGTAAACGCCTCATCTACCCCTGCAAAGGCGCTCAAACAAAAAGGTTTTCTTTCATATTTGAGACCATTTAAAACAAGTTTTTATTGTTTAATGGGTATTGTTCTTTTTATTTGAACAAATTAAGCTTAAAAAATGTAATGTTTATTGTTAATTTCTTAAATAAATGTTGTAATGGAAGCACTGAGATCAGTCAAAATCCTATCAGCCTTTTAAATGATCAGTTATCCTTCATAAAAATTCTGTTGATCGAGCCCAAAAACTGGGATCTTATCTCAATGGAACTGAAGCTAAAAGTGCAGCACACATTGAATATTTTCTCATTTCTTATAACTCAGTTGGTTTTCTTTCTTACCCTGAGGACAGACGGTATGAAGCCTGAACTCCACTTCCTCAGAGGTCAGTAAGAACATTAGGCAGCCTTCAGGGACCATGATGTTAACAGAGTTAAAAATAATTATAATCAAGTCACTTATGGTAGAAAACTGTCAGAAAAGAAATAAAATCAATATAAATACTGAAGGTAGAAACTCCATCCTTACAGATCAGAGAAAGAAATGTTCAAAGATGTTGGTTCAACACGGTCAGGGACCTTCTCTTCTCCAATAAACACAGATATAAGACGTGATATTTCCTAGTTACAGGAAGAGATGTGCAGCTACACCAGGATCCCAACAAAAACAGGCTACAAACAAACAAAGCCTGGAACAGAACAACTGGAGCTCATGGAGGTGTTTCCATTCCTCCATGTTATTTTGAACAGCAAACCTTTATTGAGATGATCGGTGACGACGAGGTGCCCAGCAGAGGGCCTCTCTCCTATCAGCCTCTCGTTGACCCTGTTTTTTAACTCTCCTTTTTGTCACTTCTCTAAGCGAGCAGATAAACTTCCCTATGGGAGGATATTTACAGCAGCAGAGTCCCAGATCTCAGCAGGAGTGCGGTTGGCTGTTGCCAAACGGGGTTTTTCAGTGACAGCAAGCTCATAAAACCATAAATGCAAATTAATAAAAATCCACGCGGGGGTGCTTACAGAGCTGTCCAACACCACCAAGGTGTAGCACCCCCCCCTCCCCTCCCTTCGACAGGGAACGCATTGTTGTCTCTGTGATGCTGTGCAGCTGGTGGATTCCCGGGAGGAGACGGAGACGTTTCTCAGCGCCAAACTGTAGTGAACAGTCTGTGGGAGAGGCCTGAGCCTCGGTGGAAGAGGAAGCAGCAGACTCTTCCTCTAGACGTTCTAGAGACGCTGCAAAACATGAAATCCACAGACTACAAGGTTTCTGTTTGACCACAGGAGGAAGGATTTGAAATATCCTCACCTAAGAATCTTCGCAAATGAAAGTTCAAGCTGAGTCTGGGTGAATAGAGAGCATATTTGAACATCAAACATCAAGACTTACAACTGATTTTTAAGGAATCCTGAGGCTGAACTTTAACTAGGCCATTCTTAAACCCAAGTGGCTCTTTGGACTTTTAACATGGGCTCTTATTAGTGGCTGAAAACAATAAACCAACCTTTATTAACAAATACCAACTTTTACGAAGTTTAAAAGTTGTTTTTAAAGAACTTTTGGATTTAATTAAAGAATATGTTTTTTTAATCTGTATTTTTTGTCATTAGCTCTGAAACTATGTGTTTATTTTGTACATAGAATAATATCCTATAGAACAAAATCTCAAATCAATGCTTCCTCTTTATGAGACTTTGATGTTTTATCCTTATTTTAAAAACTAAAACTGCATATAAACTGCTTCCTTTTAATTTAATAAAAAGTGTTAAGTTGTGTTTTATTTTAAGACCATGTAGTGTTTGAAGCTTTAAAGGATTTTTCTTTAGCTGGCCTCGGGGTTAAATGGCTCTTTGATCTAAAGCAGTTATTGTGTCTCTTGGTGTTTGTTTCGGGTGGTTGTCCTGCTGGAAGGTGAACTTTTACTCAAGGCTCAGTCTGCTGTAGGTTTTCCTTCTGGAATACTTTGGATTTAAGACATTCGATAAACTAACTAGAGCTTTGAGAGATGATCAATGTTTGGAATATTGTTTCAGAGCCTAAATCTGCTATAAAATCTTGCAGAACTTCCTCCCTGACCCGTCACCTGATTCTCTGACGCCTTAACAGAACTCTGACAGTAAATAAATGCATATTTTTGTTGCTCCTCACAATTATTCACCAGATGATCTTAATCCAAGACCTAAAACTTTAATAAGATACGTGGACTTTTCTTCAGATTTCAGTCATCTCTGAGAAACAAAGCCTGAGTGTTTCATGCATATTAAGCCTGTTTTCCTCTCCTCCCTGCACTCTGTAGCACCGCTGGCACCGGGCTGCACCACCTGCTCAGAGCCTCTTCTCCGTCCAGCCAGAATCAACAGCTGGCTGCTCTTCTGACGCTCTGATTGGCTAATCCCTGCTGGTCAAATGGACTCTCTTTCTCCTCACATGTCATTGAACCTCCCAGCAGCCATTGCCAGGTCAGAGGAGAGCAATCTCTGCCTCGTCTGGTCTTCGCCCAGCCTCGTCCTTCATTAGCCCCCGCCTGCATATGGGGGTATGTAAATAATCTAATGAGGTCGAACGTCTGAGAGTCTCCTCTACTTTCTCCTCATCCACACCCATCGGAAGGGAGGCTGTCGCTAAACAGACTCCTTTTAAATGAGATGTTAGACTTCTGCACCATGAGAACATTTGCAGATGGGGAAAAAAAAAAGGACTAAATGAACCTTTTTAGATTAGGAATGAGATGATTATAGACCAAATAAGAGTTTTTAAAAAGAGAGAACCAAAAGTAGAAAAATGGGCAAATCTGGTCCAGCTTTTGGGAACGTACCATGATTCTACCAACATCTTTAACCTTCTACAGTCAGAAACTACATATGTGGATCATTTTCTCTCTAAAAATCTCAGCAACTATTTTAAAAGCAGCAACCACCCCAATGTTATGGTTCGTTAGCGGCAAACGTGGAAGAAGGTGATCTGGACAGAGAAGAGCAAATCTCAACTATTCAGAGACGAGTGACAGAAAGCTAACACTGCAGATGACCCTGAACGCCTCATCTGTGAAACATGAACCTCATCAGGCTGTGGGGATGCTTTTCTCCAGTAGGGGAGTTAGAGAAACAGATGCAGGGAAAATCTTTGGGATCTTTACGAGTTAAAAAATGTCAAAAAGCCATGTTTGATTTTTCTTCCCCTGCTCTGTTCTGTTGCTGCGTCGTCGCCTTAAAAACCCCAGAGAATAACCTGAAACCAGTGCTGGCCGAGCACTGCAGATTTCCAGTTTACTGAGGGGAAATTAGTATATTATTTGAAATGTGTTGATTGCACCTGTTTCCTTCCTGATTTGTTGATTTTGTTTTCTTTGCAGTCGGGTTCTTTCTTCATCTGATGCTAACCTCCTGTTTTATTTCAGGCACTAATCTGTTCTCCAGCAGAGCCCAGACCGACCTAAAGATGGAAAAAACGACTTCTTTCAACAAAACCTCAAACCTATTTTCATCCTCCGCCGTGCTCTGTCATGCTCTATCACTCTTACTTTTCCTTCTGCTTCTTGCATGTTTTTCTTTCGTCGCTGACGTTCCTCCCTTTTTCCATCCTCTGACACGTCTCCTTTTCCCTAATAAATGACTCGAAATATGGATTTTTTTTATTTATGAGGATGAAGGATGCGAGTAAAACACAAAAGCTGGAGAAAATGAGTAAGAGAATAAAAGAGGAGTGTTTTTAAAACGAGTCGATTTTTCTGCTTAGATAATCAGTGGAGGCAGCGGAGGAGCCTGAGGCAAAACGTACACTTAGCTCTGGTCCAAGCGAGGCCCAACAGTGAATCATCGGAGCTCAGCTGTCCAATCTGGACCGGGCATATGGCTGCATGACACTGGTATGAATTACTACTACACGCCTGGGTTGTTGTTTTTCCCTGCCTTTTAAATGTTCTACGAGCTCCCGACGTCGTCTTACATCAGCAGAGGTCAGGATCACTGAGGTCCAGGTGGGGCTGTGGAGGCGGAGTCAGGCAGAGGCGAGGTGTGAGGAGGCCCAGCATCAGAGGTTCAGCTGATGTCTGAGGCTGCATTAACATCCGTCTTCTGCAGCTGTAAAAAAAAACCCACATCATGACTAATCCACCACCATGCTTCCCAGCTAGTCGGTCGTTTCTTCTCTGGTTTCCAAACTACAACTTCTAATTGTTTTGGGTTTAATTCAGATGCATTTTACTAATTTTAAGACACTCTGCTATATTCCTGTCCTGCTCTCTGTTCTAACTTTAAATCAACCACAGTCACGTCCTCCTGGAGTCTCATATCAGCTGCGTTTCTGTTAACCATCATATTGAGCAAACTGTAATTAAGAAAATAAATGTACTAAATGGAAACACTTTACTTAACAAAAAAGCAATAGCTTTAAAATAAACACATATTTTTTATAAGCTTCGATGAAGTGGTTTTTCAGTCGCATCAAAATACGCAAATCTGCAGTGGAAACGCTTATTTAAAGGGTTCTCTAACATTATTTGGAGGAACAATCAAAGTCCCCGTATTCCTCTTTCCACCTCCTGCTCCAAGACACCAGGATCCCTGAATCCTTTGAGGCAGAAGCTGACCGACCCTGAGGAAGCGCTCCACCTTTTTCCATCCGAGAACCTTCAGGAAAACATTGCAGTAAAAAGTCTCTTTCTTCTGCACCTTTTTTCCTCTTTTCCCTCCATGGAGCTCAGTTTAATGAATGTAAATTTCGTGGCTCTCCACCACTCTGGGGTTGCAGGAATGTTTCATCACATCCATCGCCCACCTTTGACCTCCCTATTAGTTGGCTGTGAAGTGGGAAAGTCGGAATCTAACAGATGTAAAATGTAAAAGCAGAGGAAGGTTGAAATTTCTCCCCTAATGATAGCGATGCACTCCAGAGGATTCCCTCTTTGCTCGTCTCTACACGAGCCCTCGCTCCCTCTCTTCTCTTTGCATTTGTAATTGTTCGCAGCACATTATCAAATTCATCAGCTAATCATTTAGGACACCCCCTTCCCTTCTTTTATCTAAAGAAATGGTTCACAAATGATCCGATGGTTGGCCGATCGATAGGAAAAATCAGAATATGCAGAGCGCGTTCGTGTCTTTTGGCATCGCTCAACCTTTGCCGCTTTCATCTCTGCCTTTTGAAGTTGCTTTTACTTTGCATCTCGCGGCTAGAGTGGCTGATGGAGACGGGCGTCTCCTCCACTGGAGAGGACCTCTCAGCTGGAATCCACCTGTCAGGACTCGGGGAACGGGATTCGGAAATCGAGGCCCTGCTCCAGGGAGGGAGGGTCTCCTGTAAGGTGCAAGTTAAATACATCAGGAGAGGTTTAAATGTGCTCAGCTTTGTCTAGTTTTAGGTAATAGTGTTGTTATACTTTTCTAAATCTGTCCTTTTAAAATTTCAAAGGATTACAATAAAGGAGCTAACTAAAAAAAATAATATAAATGTAATGGTTTCTCTAAACAAGGTGTTTCCTTTTTGTTTGGTTTCAACTTCAGTTGAGACGTGACAAAGAGTTTAATTTGATTTAAGTTCAATTTGATCATTATTTGCATAAATTTTGACACATTAGGCATTTCCGTATAATCTTTTATCCATTTTCTGTTCCCTACAGATTTCTGATTTATTAAGTCGGGTTCTCAGGAGCGAAAATATCCCATTGATGATGCAGAGGTCTCAAAAACTCATGTATCAAATATGATACATTTGGCTTTAAAGGGTTAGGTTTGTGTAGAAATTAAACAATATCTCAATCTATAGAAATACAAACAGAGAAGCTAAAGTTAGCACAATGTCTGGGTGGAAGGATGTCAGCAATGGACTGAATCAACTACTGCTGACAATCTAAAGAGAGAAATAAACCCTCCATCTGACCCAGATTTACCTGTTCACCGACTAGAAGATCTGTCACCTTTGTTTTAGCTTCTGTCGTGATGCCTGAACATTTAAAGGAGCTTTTCTGATTTACTGACCTTCAGCAAGAAACCTCAAGAGCAACAGTTCTTTTAATAAAATCATCTGAAGTGTCGTTTAAAGCACTTCTTCTTGTTGGTTTCTTTGACATCTTAACAGCAAATCTTTGCAAACATATTCTTTAAACATTTGTTGCCTCGTCAGTATCAGTAGTAAAATGTCAACTTTTGAAAGAGTCACAGAAGAAAAGATCTTTGTTTTAATAATTTAAGGATTTTAATGATACTGTTAAACGTTATAAAAATAATTATATGTTTAATTTACAAGATTACTGAGACAATCTTGATGGAAAAAACATAAGTATTGAAAAAGGTTTTCAAAAGTGTTTAAATAGCTTTTGGTTTAATTACTGTTTCTAATGGTAGATCTTCAGTGCAAGAAATTGAGGAAACATTTTGAGGTTTTAATACAACCCAAAATATTTCCTCTAAACACAAACCTTACATATATATATATATATAGACATGTTTTTGTGTGTTTTAAATGTTTTAAAACGACACAACATCCAGAACATCGAGTCATTTTTCAAAAAACTATTTTTTGTTAAATCAGGACAAATTATTTTGGATGCATCAAAATTCTAAAACTTAAAAAAATCTAAAATATAACTGTACTTTTTTTGGTAAAAATGAACTGAAATATTTTTCTAAATTTCAGACCTTTTTTTTTATTTAGGAAAAAAAAAATCCAAATAATAAAAAATCTACGAATTCTCCAAAGTTCTCTAAAAATACCAAAGACAAAATTTGTCAGTGGTACCTTCTTAAAATATCAGGAAAGTTATTTTCTTTTAGCCAAATAAGGGAAAATACAATTCTTAAACTTCTTCTGTAAATCCTCTATTATTCTCATACCTTTTCAGAGTAAGCAGAAGCTTCTAGGGGGACTATTTTCTGTGGCGGATTAAAACTTGTTTTGTGTTTACGCCGTTCCGTGGCGCCTCTGTAGGATCCTATTGACAGAGGGAAGCATATGAATTATTAAAAACTTGTTGATGATTATTGTTTAAAGCATAAACAGGTGGAAAAATGTGGAATCTATGTTTAGCTTCATCTGAGTGAGACGTAAGCAGCAGTGCCGAGGTCAATTCGCTTTGATCCGCCTGAAAATGAGCACCGAAACTGTATCTAATTAGCATAATAATGAGAAGCAGACACTCCTGCCACTGTAGCTCTGGAATAACGTGGAGATGAGAGGAGGAGGATGTGCAGGAGGAGCTGGATGGGAAGAAAAACCAAGTGCTGAAGGGTTCGGTACTCTGTAATTTGGCTACTTTTATTCGAGCAGGGTCATCTTCAAGAGAAAATTACAAATTAAGAATCCATAATACTTTTACAAAGACATTTCAGGAAAGATTTCTTCTTCAGTCATCATATCATACATAGTATTTAACAGTCCCTCTTCATTGTTTTTTTCAGCTTAAAAAAAGAAAACAAAGATGAAGAAAGTGGAATATTTTTTCAGTCGAAAATACAGTGTTTTCACAATTGTATAAAAGTTCCCAAATTTTGGATTTTTTTTTCCAGTAACTGGAAAGTAAAAGAAGAAAAAATAAAATAAAACTTCACAATGTTTCAAAACACAATAAATGCTCTTTTTTTTTTTTACGTAAAATTTGCCCCTATGATCGACAACATGTTCCTTTTTACTAAAATATATCTATATATTGAAGAACTATAGTACTGTACACAACAGTATGAAATAAATAAAATTAGGAAATATAAAATGGGCCACATAAATAATCCAAAAGAAAAAAAAAAACGGTTTGGTTGTAATACTGAGAGAGTTTAAAAAGAAAAAAAGAGCTGAGAAAACATTGCACAACATAATGTAAACTAAAGGAAAACTGCTGCCTATACGTCTTTAATACTGACACGGGTGCTTCGGAGAACAACGGTGAACCATCTCATCATAATACTGAAGCTGGTGAAGAAGAACAAAACCAAAAAAATAAGAAACCGAACCGTCCTTTTACACAATACGAGGGTGGCACTTGCAGAAAAACACACAGGTTAAAAGGTTTGCATATAAGGCTTCTTTTTTCTTATCAAAAAACACCTTACAAAGGCTTCTTCCTTCATTTTTTTTCTTCTTTTTATTCCCCCTATGCTCCGTCCATAAACTGTAATTTTCCCTTAAACAAAGGTCTCTTTAAAGTTTCTTTGATAAAAGCAAAAAACAAAAACACAGTTTAAATTCCTTCATTTGATTCAATTCAAGAGGCCTAAAACAGTGTGGCTGGAGATGTTTCAAGAAATAAAGTCGACACCAAAAAACGCAGGTAGGTGGTAATACTGAAGGACTGCAGGGCAGGTAATACTGCTCTTTTCCAACACTGTATAAATATATACATAGGCAATACTTTTTATTATTTTTGTTCATGATTATAGAAGCGGAGTGCAATTTGTACAAGTCACTAGTTGTGCTATAAATACTATGGAACACAGGAGGTTAGCACCACACGTTGTTTTAGGCCTTAGTACTGTACATTTTTTATTCATTTATTTGTTGTTCGGTTTGCATAATGCAGCTTATTTCACAAACCCGCGCCTCCCGTCCTTCAGATTGATTTTTGAGCCCCCGTCCCTTTCAGGCAGACGTCGTCCCAAAGAGAGCTTCCCTGAAGCTTCAGGCACGTGCAGCTTAAAACACGGCGTTTTAAACCGAGCAGGTGAGAATACTGAACCCAAAGAGACAAACTGAAAACTTTAAGATGGGAAGCTTCCTAAAAAGTGTCCGCCCTCCCCGTCCTTCCGTTTCATTACATGCCGTCCTCCATCGCATCCTCGTGATCCGATTTGGTTTCCGTTTTGCCGTCCAGCGAGCTGTCGTCCATTGAGTGCTCCCCGTTCTCCTCCTCGTCCCTCAACGTGTCCGGGTCTGTGTCCATGCTCTTGCTCTCCTCCTCTTCCTCCTCCTCAAACTCATCTCTCCGTCCTATCTTTGCGTACGTTCCTTCTACCTCCTTCCGTCCCTCTGCCCTGATCCCTCCGTTCACGCCATCATGCCTCAGTATGGCCTCGCGCTCTGCCAGCTCCGCCGGGTAGCCCTGAGGAGTCATGCCCTGCAAGTAAGCCCTGCTCATGAGCAGCTCGGTGGGCTCCAGGTGGCCCTTCTCACGGGCCTCTCTCTCGGCCGCCTCCCGCTCCTCGGCCTCCCGCTTACAGTACGAGTAACGGTGGTTCATGTGCTGCGAGTAGGAGCCTGAGTGTGAGAAGCGCTTCCCGCACTTGTCGCACTGGTACGGCTTCTCGCCAGAGTGCAGCCGTGAATGCTCGATGAGATGGTGTTTGTGTTTGAAGGCTTTCTTGCAGATCTGGCATTGGTGTGGCCTCTTGCCTGTGCAGACACAAAAAAAAAGAAGAGGGACGAGGCGTTAGTGGGTAGTATCACCGGTCAAGCAAACAACAACTTACAAAAGTCATAGCAAGAAAATACATTATTTATAAAGTTCCTTGCAATATAGGAGGGTAGATTATGGAAATTCCCTCCTCTGCAGGAGGAGCAAGAGGTTATCCTGATCATCTCTAAATGCATTTAGTTCAGCGATATGACTGAGATCTCCTTAAAGCAAACAGAAATAGTACTTTCATGGAAAACTAGTAAAAACCAACTTTAACTTTTTATTAAAACATGCTAGGCAAGGAGATGCTACTTGTAAAGTACCCTATTCATCATCAGTATACAAATGTTATGGCAAGAGATGTTCTAAACTCAATAAACTAATCTTGGGAGGCCTGTAAACAGTAAATAAAGGTGGGCCGAGAACAGAACCTTGAAGAACACCACATCTAAAGCTTAGGTAGCTGCTTCAACCTTCTGTATACAGCAGCCTCTGTACCTCTAGCTTCCAGCTCAAAAAAAGGCAGCATTCAGAGTAAAATTGCACCCTCTATGCCTTTTTATGTCCGAGCAGAGAGCAAGACAGCTGCATAAAGCTTTGAGCACTCTGAGCTACTGATAGGTGATAAAATAAATGATGCAACCTAGTGAAAGAGGATCTCTGTATAATAACTATAATGAAAGACTTCTTATCAGGACTGTGAAGCTCCTGTGGCTTGGCTGATATGATCTACTGCCAATAATGGAGCCGATAAAGGCATTAAGAAGCTCTTTTTCCTCCCTTTCTTTATATATCAAGGTGAATTGATGTGTGTCTTTTAAGATAGCAAAATGGTTTTAACAGGATATGATTAGAAAAGAGTACAGCTCCCTCTTCTTTGGCTAGCTGCATTAATGACTCTTATTGTAAAAAGGAACACACAAAGCTTTAAAGGCATCACATGGCATCTTAACCCTGTCAATGAAGAAGCAAGTTAGGTGTTGGTTTACATATACAGCTTAAGGATTGAACAGAGAAGGAAAAAAGGGAGAAAAGAGGGAGGTAAAACAAAATATATAAATATTTACTGGTAGGAGTTGGCAACACAAACATTTAAAACATAAAATAAAAAAAGCATGGGGTTTAAAATAAGGGTCTAGAACAGTATATACCTGTGTGTTCATATTTGTGTCTTAGAAGGGAACTGCTCTTCTGGAATGTTTTGTCGCACAAGTCACACGCGTACATACCACTTTCGGTCTTCTTTATCTTCTTCCGCGACAGACAGGAGTCGGGGTCTGTCATGTCGTCCAGCCCTGACAAGTAATCTGGTGTACCGTCAAGCAGGTCCCCCTTAGAGAACAAGAACAGAAAGACAGAAGGCAAAAGAATAATAAGCAATGTGGCCTTTCATAAATCCTGAGAGGCTTAAGAGAGAAGGTTTTTAAATAAAAGTTCATCTAGGGTGTGTAGCTAAATATTACAAAAGAGACTTTACCACAATTTTCTTATTTAATGTTAAATTAAAAACACTAATCATCTAAAATTCCAACGAAAGCAAAAGTTTCATGGAAAATATATTCTATTGCGATGTCTGTTTAAAGGCAAATATGCTAATTTTCAAATTATCCAATGTGGCAGCTAAAGCTAAGCTAAGCTAGCTAAAAGAAATTCAGAACACATGAGCTGAAAGCTGAAAAATATCTAGGCTGCTGTTAATTTAGCAAAATTCACACAAAATGTTGAAATGAACTGAGTAGCTGGAGATTCAGTGTTAACCTAAATGTTATGTTGAAAACAGTTAGCTGCTAAACATGCTAATCAGAGGACAAACAGCCAAAGCCTAACATATAATACAGAGTCTTTGGCTTTGAACACAAGAGGTTATTTCTGGAATAAACATGTCCAAACTTAATTTGGTGTTGAATTTTGATTTTTAAAGGCTTTTTTCAATCCATTTGTTTTTCATCTATTATACAAGCTTTAGCTTTACTAGGCTAACCAAATACAACAATTTTGCTAATGTGCTGATGGCATTCTTTGTTCATTTTAAAATGGGTAAAAAGAACAAAAACAAAACAAATAAAACAATCACAAATTTAAGTAAAAACGAAATAGCAGAAAAATGGACCTAAACAAGAACACATTGGCTGCTTAGCTTTATTAAAAAACAAAAAACAGTAAACAATTACTCTGAGCTGTAAAATAGTACTAGTAAAAATAAAATTTCACTTTAAAATCTGTTTTTTATGATCTAGCTAAAAAGAATAGAACAAAAATGTTTTTTTTTACTTTCTGAACATATTTGAGAAGCTTGTTAATTTAAGCTGAACATTTCTCAGGCTCTTTCTCTAAAATAAGTTTTAAAACAACCAAAAGCATTTCCAAGTCTTTTTCTTAGAACAAAATAAGTCTTAATACAGGCAATATATCCTAGTAGCATATATATGCATTGCAATATTACCCATAATATTATGCATATATGTCACTTTGAGAAGGTAAACAAAAGCAAATATTTGCTAACATGCTAACTGCTAATTATCTACCTATTGCTAATTGATAATTGTCTTAAAATGGTAAATTGCCTTGATACAGCTGACTCACATAGTATTATTCATTGTACTCTAGAATACTTAAGGAAACAAAGAGAGGGAAAAAAAAGTGGCATCTGTTTAATCTGAACAAAAACAATTGCTAACATGTTAATTTCTAAAAAGATCTGGTTGCATAATACCATCAAAACATGAAACAGCTATAAGGAAAAAAAAATAAATATTAGAAGGGTTCATGTTGTAGCCACTGTCCAATTGCGTCCTACATTTCAGGAAAGTTTTATTTCTGTCCCTTTTAGCAGCTATAGTTTGGTTAATTTGAACGTGAAGACATCTGTGCTAATGCACACTCTGCTGAACTGGATGCTAGTTTTTTCTATAGCAGCAAAAATTAAAAAAATAACTAAACAACAACAAAAAAAAAACAAAACAGAAGAAAGCGGATATATATTTTTGAGGCAATAAAAATAAAGTGTGACACCATTCAAAGCCTTAAACTCCATACAATGCTGTGAGTTCTCATGCATTTTTGATTACCAGGACCCACAAGCGTTTATTCCTTATAAAACTTTCAGCCCTGGAATAATATCTCCCATTTATAACTGACAGCCTTCTCGTTATAAAACACAGCTAGACCCAGCTAATTTTAAACTGGTGTTAATTCTGCACATTCCTTAAAAACCTTCCCCTTTTATGATGAAGATTACTCTTAAATTCAAATTGATGGAGAACAATATTACAACATTAGAGGAGACGCAGCGAGCCATTCTTGAAATTGCAAACCCATATAATGATTATAATCAGAAGGTGCACCTTAATGGCCAATATTGAGTCACCAAAGCCTGCTTTAATGAATATGTGTGATAATGTGAGGACAGTGCTGCACCGTGTTTTAAGAACGGACCACTATCACTCTGCAATCAATTTAAACTAAACGCCTGTAGCTGTATTTTTAAAATCTAATTTAATAACTTAGAATAGGAAACATTATTAATACTTTTTTTCATCAAAATGGTTCCCTCTATGTTAAACAGCCTTCAGCATTCACTGGTAATGAACATGGAGACTGTGCATTATTAATCCACATGTAGTGAAGAAGCTCATTTTGGTTTCTGCTCTCTTTAAAATGCAGGCAAAAACCGCAATAGGAAATTTTAGAGAAGTGCACCGCTCCGGGCCTCACCTTTGTCATTTTTACAAAGGCCTTTCACCCATATTTAATAACAAATATCTGAGCTCAGGCTGGTTATAGAGGAAGATGGGAGCTCTAATGCATGAGTAGATAAAAATGTATGTTTTTGCAGGCTGCATTAAAACATAACAAAGATGCAGATATTTGGAAACGCAGCCTAACGACGAAGCTCCTCCATAGCTGGCTGCTAGTATCATTATCATAAACCTTTACACTGCTAATGACATCTCGTTTTTTCCCACCTCAGGCTGGTGTCCCAGCTGTTTATCTCCACTGACTTTGCCAGTTCATCCTACCTCAGGTGAGCTTTTCTCTCTCCTGACTCTTTTAATTAGCACAGAAATTAGTTCAGCACATTTCAGAGCATCTAAGTGAGCCTGGGGCTTTTCACGAAAATCACAGGTGGCTCATTTACCTGGAAACCTGGTTTTCGCTGGTACTTTCTCCTCTGCTGCATCTCGGCAAAGGTAGCTGCCCCTGCTGCGTATGTGTAGGCCATGTGTGGTAGGAAGCCCATTTGATCCATGCCCGGGTACGGCCTTAGACCTGGTATGCTGGCCTGCATGGGGGGCATGAATGTGGCAGGAGGGAAAGCGCTTTGGGGTGGAAGTGACGTATACAAGGGTTTGGCAGCAAATGGGTTAATGCCAAAGATAGGGCTAGTGCTTTTTTCAAGGTTCCCATTGTTGGTTGAGCCTGAGAAATCCTTCTTGAGATAGGCCAGGTTCAGAGGCTCTTCGAAGTGCTCTCGGGGAGAAGGGATGCTGTTGTGGTCAATGGTGATGCTGTTGACTTTTGGCCTGCTTTTGACAGTCAGTGCATGCTTGGGTTCCTTCATGAGTCTCGGCAGAGACAGGTCAAGGGGCTCAGCCTGCAGGTCCTCAGAAGTCAAGCTGTTTGGAGTGTAAGAGCTGCTGTGGGAGTTTTTAGAAGATGTGGAGGACAAGTTTAGAGGCGACGGGGTATTGCTGCGGGAGTGGTCCAACTTTTCACCTGCAGATTTGCCGTTACCGCCGAACTGGTGGTTCTTCAGATGTCTGAGAGAGTTATCACAGTTGTTGACGTTGTTGTGGAGTTCTGCGATGGAGGGGGATGTGATGCGGTCGGCAGGTTTGATAAGAGACACAGGCGACCTAGCTGCCAAAGAGTCTTTTGGTGGAGTTTGGTGGTTATTTGTTCCGACAACCATATCTGTGTTGTTCCTGTGCTCTAGTGGTGGCGTCCTGGTAGTGCTATACTCGTACATCTTTCGCTGCTCAAACCATTCCTTGACAAATTCCTGAGGAAGGCCGACCGCTATGGAAATTTTGAGCAGCTCCTCCGAGTTCGGTTCCATGTTCATCGCAAAATAAGCTTTCAGCACAGACATGTGGTCCCTGTAAGGGTTGAGGGGGCCAGTGAGTCCCTTCTCAGACAAAATGGAGGCGTGGCAGTTCTTCTCCACGAATATCCCTGGTTTGGTAGCCATCAGATTCTCACTGGGCTGCAGCACAGCTTTAATCTCCTCATTCATTTTGCACAGGTAGCGTTCATGTTGATGCAAAGGTATTGGCCCTGGGAAGGTTTCTTTGCAATACTGACAAGAGTAAGGTGTAAACATGTTTTCCGGCATCTTCTCGTCCACACCTCCCTCGAGCATGTGGTTGGATTTCTCTCGTTTAATATTGTTAATCTGTCTCTTTGAGTCTGTTGTCAAGCTCTGGAGGCAGGCTTTGGCTTCGTTCACTTTCTCTAACGTGTAGTCGATGATGCTTTTGGTTGCACCGTTGTGATTGACCAATGGAAGACCAGCCTGAGGCCCCCCTGGCGATGTCAACCCCTGTCTCTGCTCCTCCATCTGGTTTCCTAGCTCCTTCATGTAGGCCTTGAGCTTGGAGAGCTCTTCTGGCTTGCAGTCCATTTTCTGCCTGCACACAGTGTTGTCCACGATCTGGAGAACCTTCTGCACCTCACTGAGGTTGTTCCCCAAAGGACCTGGGTATCCGGCAAACTGAGATTCTAGGCCGGCCATGCTCAGATGCTGCAAGGGACTCTGAGCTGTCGAGTTGTGGTTTACCCCTAGTGGACTGTTCCCTCCCATCCCTCCGTTCATAAACGGAACAGGAGCACCAAATCCATGGGAAGCCATCATCAACTTATAATCGTTGAAATCAAGCGGCTCCGTTTTGATGCTCATGTGATTCCCGTGTTCGGCAAGGCCAAGCGACTTGCCGTTCTCAATCTTCTGACGCAGCTGGGTGATGGCAGTGTTGGTGGGCGAGGCCGAGGCTGAGGTGGGGGAGGAGCCCGGCTTCAGGTTGGTGCGCATGCGGCCGTTGACGGCGATGAGGCCGATGCACTTCTTGCTGCTTATGTGGGAACTGTAGGAGCCTGAGTGAGAGAAGCGCTTCTTGCAGTTTGGACACTCATAGGGTTTTTCACCTGAAATGACAAACAGATCCATATAAGAATCTTTGGGATTTCGGCTGTTTTCACTGTTTCAATCAAGCAGCCAACCGTTTGACCAAGAAATTTCCGATTTCATTTAGACAGAGCTGTTCTGAAATCATTGCATACAACAGAGGTTGATGCATCTCTGTTTTTGTTTGCTCTTACTTAGTATTTAGGTACAATATTCAGATGCTGTTATCAGTGGAAGATATTCAGGGTTTGAGGACATTTCTACATCCTGCACCAAACTCTCAGCCAAAGATTGCACAATGCCACTTCAAAGATTGAAAGCCATAAACAGTAGCCGTTTCATCTTTTTTAAATGGTATTCAACTTGGATCAAACTGTTTCATGTATTTTCTTTTTTCCCTAAATATGTAATACAAAATACAAACTTTCAATATGAATTACTTGATTTTAAATACTTGGTGCCGTCTGACATAAATTCCGTCCACTGCCTTCAAATTTGACCAACCGACACATCAGACCTAAGGTCAAGGATTAACAAGCCTTGTACCTACACACAAACTGCTGAGGAATTTGAATTCTTTGCGATTTTCTTATGTTATCAACAGTGGCAAGGCTCTAAAGAAAACTGGGATATTCCAGCACATTCCTGAAGTTCTTCATGAGGCAGCACCTTGGTGTAACTCACCGCTGTGAATCCGGAGGTGCTCCTTCAGATGGTGCTTGTACTTGAAGGCCTTGCCGCACTCGGTGCATTTGAACTTGCGGTTACCGGCCGCTTGGTTGAGCAGTTGGTGCTGCGAGGAAACACAGATAAATGAGTGGGATTTAACTCAATGTTTAAAAAAAGAGAGAAAAGCAAACATGGAGAGGTTGAGGGTTCGGTAAATATTCACAATTGGTCGGCATGACAACACTCGCTAAGCGACCAACAAGGCGTCTTGGTTTCCTGTGCCCACCTCGTTGATAACGGAGAGAATCACATACCTTTTAATTTCCTGGATATGCAGCCAGAAGGAGGGCTGCCTTTACAATCTGGCAGCCCAGAAAATAGAATACATGAAAAGAGGCTTTTTTAGAGCCTTCATTAGGAGCGCCGATCTGATCTCCTTTTTCATTAATTTCAGCCTAATCAGCTCAGAAAGTATCACCGCGCATACCTGTATGCACCCTCTTTTTCAGAGCTGGTGTGCAGTAATTGGGTCACTTTCTAGAACCCCTAATAGCTTTGATTCACTGTTCAAAGTAAACATCAGTGGTAATCCAATCAAACGCTGCTCCTTCTCTTAAGAAAAGGCGAAATAATACACACAAAAAAACGTGGCTTAGCAGAAGAATTAATTCCGAGTGGGAGGTGTGGGATGAAGAACGCCTCGGCCCAGACAAATGCCGGGGTGTGTTGCTGACTCTGCCCACATTCCTGGGGAGACAGATGGCGGCGTGCAGGACACTGGGAGGACTTGGAGGAATTGTTCTAATAGCCCCAACCTCCAGAGATCAAGCTGAGGAAAGAACGGAGGGGCTGGGGGGGCGAGGGGGGGTCCTGCCGCTCGCATGTTGCTGAGTTGCATAAACAAACAGCAACAGCTGCTCCCCCCCCTTCACTGCGCCTCCCCCATGAGGACCCCTGCCCAGTAAAGTTTCGTCTGCTGCTAATGGGACACAATTGCACCGTCAGGCTGCTCTCCTCCATGGCTTGTGGGCGGAGACTGCGCCGGATGGGATGTTTGCATATGTATAACCTCTAATTAGTCATATTCTAGCTAATTGGTTAAGAGAAGGAGGAGTATTAATGCTTGTAAACACGAAGACACAGCGCTGCTGCGCGTGTTTACCTGTCAGGACGTAATTCTTTATGTTAATCTGACTCACTCCTCCTCAGTTTTACTGTTAATTACCAAAATGTACATTTAGTACACATGCGTGTTGCTTCTGTCTTGACTAATCAGTTGGTAATTAGAAGGAGCAGCAGAAAGAAAAAAAGAAGGATCTAAGGAAGACATCATTTGGAGCTCATCTGGTGCATTGATGGTTAAACAAACACCTTTGTGGGGCCGCTGACCGGACCCCGATGGGGTGCAGCAGCATTGTAAACACGAAGCCCCCGCTCGGCCCAGACCCATCTGCTCGTGTTCACACCCAGCTGGTAGATCAGGTGAAAGCACTGGCTGCTGACATCCGATCAAATCAGTTGCAGCCTGAGCCTGTCATCCTCGCACAACAGTAAAATACGTCCATGACCTGGGACCGCACAGCCCGACGCACCGGGGACCACGCCATCATGTGGTACTGCCACCGCAGCTTCGCTGTTTGGTTTCTGACAAAATGAGGCCCCGCCTGGAAGACCATGTACAGGGGGAAATGAGCCCTGTTTGTCTGGTTCCTGCACAGGGTTCCTTCATGTTTTCTACCAGCATTTCTTACAGATTCTTATTTAGAGAAACATTTGTTATTTAGGGGTGAACACAAACGTTTATGGATGGATCTAATTTCCAGACTCTCTCCAGATTGTGAATAAACTTGTTTTCTAACACCGTATCCAAAACAGATTATTTTCAGACTTCATCTTCTCTAAAATTTATGGCTCCAATTTCAAAACTTATAATTACTCCGAATATGCAGAAAGTGGAGTTAAACAGCCGTAACTGCCGGATGCGGGACTTTAAGGTGATTCATGCTAACTTCCAGAGGATCCGCGTCACATCCCGGGCACGCACGACATAAATCGCGGGAGAAAATCCGAGCGTACACAGATGTTTATGCAGTGCATGAAATTAGAAGTGGAGGGAGAGGGGGCGGGGGCTGAGTGATGGAGTGCCGCCACCGCAGGCCTGCAACAGAACAACATTAAAGGCCAGGAGTGGAGCGAAGTTAAGGAGCTGATAAAAATTTCCAAATTGGAAATTAACACAATCATTCGATCGTGAACACGAGGCTGGAAAATCATATCAGAGAGGGCCATCAAAAAACCATTTAGGGCCTCAATTAAAGTTATTACCATTAAAGGATCTGCATCTTCAAAATGCCATGAAAAATTAATAATGATTGCCAATCAGAAAAAATGATCTCCCTTCTCCGAGGGATCGGAGCACATTAGGGATGAAATGAAACGGGCGAAGGGATGAAGAAAATCAGAGAAACTCCCCCTCACCTGATCCCTGGCAGGCTTGTGTGTGGCCATATGCCGCTCCAGCTGAGTGCGGTAGGCGAACGTGTAGTTGCACAGAGGGCAGGCAAAGTTCTCCTCGTTCTTCTCATGGCGGTACTTGATGTGCTCCTTGAGCGATGTCAAACGCTTGTAGCCCCGGTCGCAGTAGGGGCAGGTCAACAGTTGGGCGAAGGCATCTGGCGTTCCAGGTGGCAGGTCTGTACGGGAGACAGCGGGAGGGAGGGGCGGGGGAGGGAGGGAGAGGAGAAGCAGGCCAAAAGGTCAGAGAATCAATGGCAGCTAGCGGGCAGGTTGCCCAGAGTGGTATGGGAGTTATCCTCGCAATCTGCTCCGAGGCTGGCATCCGCTGGACCGCAGCCTCCTCCCAACTCCTCACCGTCACTTTCCTTTATGATTTCCCCACTAACCCGTCCATAAACCTACAAACTCCCTCCACCCCTCCTCCTATAGAGCTCCGTGTCTGCAGCATGAATCACAGAGCGTTCAAATCGAGCCTCAGAGGTGCTGCTATCTGATTTCAAGAGGCTGCCCAGCTGTTGCTGTGAGGCTGTAGGTAAACACCCAGGCATCCGGCGAATCTGTGGGACCAACAGCTGCCTGCCCGTGTCAACGGGGAGAGCCTCTGCTGGCTTTCTCCAAAGTTCCAGCCGGACAAACCTGTTAGTGCGGGATTCATGAGGCCACATGTTGGTTCTCACGGATTACAGAATCCCTTCGTTTTTTGGGGGGTTTAAAAGACGTGATGCATGTCTTTGGGATTTGCAGCTGCAGCCTTTGAAAGTAAAGTCTGGCAAATCCGTGAATGTTCACATTTACCTTTTCAGTTCTAAAGGAAAATCAGTTTATGAAAAAAAGTAGGATTTTGAAAGAATAATTGTTAAATTATTCCACCTTAAAAACTTGATAATTCCTCAAATGAAGCAAAATTAAAGGTAATTAAGCAGACTAAAACATTATAATTCACATTTAGAGCCAATATTCTAGACAATTATTGTCAGTTTCTGTTGTGCTGCTGCTTTTATGGATTTTACGTCGGTAAACATATGTTTTTGTACTTTACATAGTAAAAATCTGGACAAAATTAGTCAAATACCCAAATTTGTGCTGATATTTTAACTCCTCCCACCAGTAAACAGTCATTCTCTAGTAGAGAGAAAACGGTGAATTGACAGTTTAAAACTTTTGGTTTGAATAATGAAGACAATAAAAGGATTGACAATGAAATGCTTCAGATTTCACAGTTGAAACATACAAAGCGATTCCATAAACGATATTATCGATGTCTGAGTCTGACCACATGAGCCGTACCGTTCTCCTCCGGTCCCGTGGCCTCCGGCGTTCCCAGCCGACTCAGCTCCTCCGGGGCTTCTGGGTAAATGATGGCCGTGTCGCCGCGCTGCAGGTACTCGGCGATGCTCACCACATGGCTGTCACCATCGTCCAGCTTTCGCTTGGCGAAGAAGTCCTCCAGCTCTGAAGTGCAATCCACGCTCTTGACTGAAGAGAGGAAGGAGGAAGACGAAGAAGAAGAGGCGGTGGATAAATTGGATTCACTTCTTTTTTTCCCCCCAGAGAAATGTCTTACAGGAGGATATTGGGAACATTGTGGTGGAAATGCGATGAGGACAGCCACCCTGAAACATTGCAGCAGTGCTTTGGGGGAGAATATATCTACATTACTGGGCTTGCTTGTCATGCCATGTCTGCTAAGACAAGAACTGTAACTTAATCTGGCCAAAAATCGGAGATAAATGTGCCACTATGAGCTGCTGTGGAGCAGCGACTTAGAGGAACTCCACTGACCTAATTTACCTCTGACACAGAATCTGATTTCATGTCAGAAAATACAAAACCAGAACCTGGTTCATATAGAAACCCACAAATGCAGAGAATCATTGCTTAATCAGTAGCAGCACCACGTTTCTCTTTATCAGCTTTCACATAAAAGGTCAATCAAGAGGCCGTGGCTTTTGTTGGTTTTGTGTTGAACAGATTATGGAGCCCAAACCACAAGTCGGAGCATGGAAGGAGAAGAAAAGACACGCTCTGCCATGGCTGAGCCCGACGTGTCTTAAGCCAGCCAAAGTGCTGAGGCCACACAATGTGAAATGATTTCCCAGTCCCTTCTCTTCAGGGAAACTCTTAAGCTGCAGCCTGGAGATAGCTGCAAACAAACAAAGACGAAAAACAGACTAAAACCTGAGCGAAACGGGGAAACGGCAGCCTTCATTAGTCACAAAACACACCGACACTCCACGCCTGCAACCTGCAGACTTCCTTTTTGGCGTCTCATCAGCCGTCCTCCCCTGTTAATGAGGCTTTTAAATCGCCAGCCAAGGTGAGGTTTAAAGAGCGGTTTGTTCGGCAGCCAATTTGCAAAAGGTCAAGGTAGTAGATATTTGGATGTCAAAAATGGCACAGAAATGTCACCGGTGCCAATGGATCGCTTTAGAAAGCGGTGACGGCAGATTTTACAGCATTCTGCTGAGCTAATTGAGACTGTTGTGAAGGTGAGCAGATGATTGATTGTGAGGCCGATCCAAAGCACGCCACGTATCGGATTGGGATGGAAAGTAGAGGGGCGAACTCCTCAGGAAATCACCTGGATCAGAGCGAGCTTTGGCAGCGCGACGTGATCGAACTGCTCATGCCTTTAAACAGAATCACATGTGATCCAGAGGAGGGGAGCTTTCACTGCATCGTTTCCAGAAAACAAACATAAAAAAACTTCTTTTAAAGCGCTGGAAATGGAAAAGATTTGCAGCATTTGGAGCAGGGGGAGAAAAAAGAAAACGCCACAGGAGAGTAATCAAAGCTGAAGTCTGGGCGGCGCGGCGTTCTGTTGGGTGAATTCGGTTCACCAGATGAAATCAACCAGTTCCCCGGATGTAATCAACCCCACACCTCAGAATCCAACATGGCGGCTTGGGTTCAGCTGCACCAGAACCAACACTGGGAAATCACTGGTTTGATTTCACTGGTTTCTAGGTTTACTGTCCCTCACTGCTGTGCTACAGCTCAGCAACATTAAATGGATCTGTTTCATTAATGCAGTCCTGCAGAAAAGAAGCTTTTCAATAAACCCTAAAAAATGTGTCCTTTTTGGCTCAAACATGAGCCTTTCTAGCTCTAATGGATCGAAGCAAAGACTGAATGTAAATATGTCTTTATAATGATCCTAAAAATGTTTTAAATCCTGACAGATCCAACAGAGCTACTTTAAATAAGGTCAGAGGTCAAAGGAGGAAGATCTGAACTCACCTGTACCGTTTCCAACTGCCTGTAAGGTGGCGTCCGGCCCCAGGGCGTCAAAATCATCTTTCATTTCATCTGCAAACACAGAAGAGGAAGAAAAGGAAGGGAGGCTGAGTGATGTTGACAACGGAAGAAGAAGGTATGAAGAAAGCAATAAAGGCACCGCTGTGCATCACGGCGTGCCGCTGCTTTGTTCAGCACGCCTAATGAATGCTATCATCAGGGCCAGACAGTGACTTATTTACCTTTAACATGACAAAAAGCTGCAGGGGAGCCAAAGGAAGCTTCAGTCGCCAAACACGGCGATTAAATACAACATGGAGCACATCCACCTGAGCAATCACAGAGCTCCAGCCAACACGCCGGCTGAGCTTATTACTCCCCGGCTGTGACGCTGCTGCAGCCCCTCTGCATGCACGATCACGCCTATTTTATCAAACGTCACGCGGCGGATGCCTCTCTCTCTCCGAGCCATTGTGAAGCTCTCGCATTTTTGTGATTGGCCACAAAGCCCCGGCAGAGAGTCGGTTCCTCGCTCCTGGAACTAAAAAGAATACAAACCCTCAGCCACAAATGAGCGGTTGTAGCTGCAGGAACATTTCTCGGCTGCAGAAATAACCTCATCGGTCCGGGGTAGACCTCAAGTGGGCGGGGCAAAGCGCTCAGTGTTTTCAAGCAACAAAACGGGCGAGCGAGGCCTTTAATTCTAACTTTTACATGCAGGATCCTGAAGGAGGACGTGAGTTTTTGACCATAAAGAGACAGAAAGACATCCAGACAACCTTTTTGATCCATGGCTAGGTCATAATTAAAGTGCAAACCTCGAGAAATATGCTTTTTTTTTCTGCGAGGCCACACTGAGCAGGCCTAATCAGGGTAATGGCACCGGGCCCGTGCAGAGAGACTGATATTGTCCTGGCACAGGTGAGCTGCTGTAAATAAACTGTGGATTGAGAGAGGCTCATAAACAAACCCTCTCCTGACAAATTCTTCCTCCACACGAGGACACCGCGCGGACAATCAGCCTAAGAAGTGGCCGGTCCCTCCTTCCCACCCCGTCGCTGCAAATCAAATCAAGGTGTTTCCGAGAACATGTGCTGCACATGAAGGGCGACTTTCACATCCATACTAATGCCTCCCTTTCTGGAGATCGGAGGAACCTGACTGGGATAATACAGGATGAGGTCGTGGGTGTGCATGTTGATAATAATGTCATCCTGCTTACATTACTGCACACAAAGGCCAGAAGCAGCAGGAATTTTTATTTTCAGATGAAAACAATGGGGCTCCATAGTTTGCGGGATGCTTTCCGGGGGCCTGCAATTCCAGGGTTTGCTTGGAATTAGAGACGTGGCTTCAGCTATGGGATGATAAATATATAATGACAGACTCTTGTGATGGGTAGGGTAACGTCTTCTTTTTTTTCTCCTTCCTGTACATGTATGGGAAACTAAATACATAAATAAAGGAAGTCAAAACAGATTAAAATATCCCCACAGGTATCAGATGTCTGGATGGATGAAAACCTCCCAACAGGGGCAAAAACTCCCTCACATTTCCGCGTCCTCGTAGGCACCCTGTTTGCTTTGGGTAATCAAATTTGCCTGCATGCTTTGGGCCTGACGTGGAGGGATGACCGGTGGGATTAACTGGCCCTTCACTCTCCCTCTGTTTACCTTGGAAGAATTTGGGGTTATCTGCGGTTGTCTGAGTGCGGCTGCTTCCAGCAGGAGGTAGGCGAACACCGCGCACACCTCTCAGGCTGTGGCCTCTGGCACACACAGATTTACAAGCACAGATCTGTGGGCTGGATTCAGTCTCACTGTGGTGGAATCACCAAAAAAAAAAGAAAAAGGCAAAATGAAGCCAAACTTTCCACGTCTATATTGGATATATGTGCTTGTTTGTGTTCTTGGGGAGCATTCTGGAGGTAAGCGAAGCCTGTTTTGTCAGCAGTAAATCACAGGCGACTTCAGACACCTCCTTGAAGACTGATGTTGGGCTCTGAAGGGCCCGACTGTAATTTCACCTATTTTCCTAGCCGCACTGATGGTGTTTATTTTCAAAACATTCCTATTTTTACGGCCGGTCGCTGCAGTCGCAGGGTCTTTTAAAGTCCAACCCCCCTGACTTTCTGTGCATCTTAACCTTCTAGATTTCCTGAATCTGTCATGTTTCAGTAAAAGCGCTTTGAACTGCAGGTTATGTTCTGTTTTTATAAGTAAATAAAAGGGAATCTACCTCTTGGTGTCTCAAACAGTACACCTATTGTAAGGCTGAGGTATCCATTTCAATTCAACTTTGTCACATTTTGTAGTATTTTAAGGGACAAATCTAAAAGCATAATAAATGCAAAGAACAACAGACACGGTTTCCAGTTTAAACGTGTAGCTGAAAGGCTTTTGGAGCCTGTTTCTACCACACTTAATTTCCCTGTTAAAGAAAAGCTTCCCCACAGCATAACACTGCCACCATCTTGTTTCACAGGTTTTACTTTGTTTTGGTCTGTGAAATAGAAAACACGGACGTTTGCGGCTGTAAGAAAAAAGTTAAAGGGAAGGAATATTTTTTGGAGGTTTTCGATGAGCTGCTGTTAAATCAGAAAGAGCAGCAGCTTTTGGGGAAACAGAACATGCCTTTTTAAAGAAAAGAGTCAAATAGGCAGAAATCTTTTTTCGACCTTCTGGAGGAGTTAGAAAAGAGCAGGTGATTTATTTGAGAACGTCTGTCAGTGATAATGATGTCATGCTTTCTAGCACATTGCGTCCAGCCTCAGTGTGGGATTGAGGAATGTCAAGGACAACTCCAGGCGCGAGATTGTACCCTGAAATCGGAGGGAGATCCCTGATAAACTTTCCTTTCCTTTCTTTATCATTTATTTTTCACCCGAAACCTGATGAAAAAAAATATTGTAGTTACACCTGAGAGTAGAGATCCCCCCCAGAGATCCGGAAATGTCCCAATCTTCCACGTTCTGTTTCCTCTTTCTAAACCTGGAGCAACTCCTGATAGGGGAGTGACAGCAGAATGGTGAAGGAAGGAGGGAGGCTGCCGACTTATCTCAGGCCCGAGCTATGTGCTGAGGTATCACTGTAGACACGAAGGCACCGTAGAGGAAGAAAAAAGAGAGAAAAAAGTCAGCCTGGGAAACACAGCAGCCGCAAGATTGGGAAAGAGACTCCCAAACGCTCTAATGAACTTGACTTGCTCTCCGAAATATGTCAGCCAGTTTATCACACAAGAAGCAGATTATCTGGAAATTGCAACATAGTTGAATTACAGACATTATGGCACCGCAGGTCTTTATCAAATAAACAATTACCGTATGCAATGACAGCTTGTTTATCCTTTATCTTGATTTATTTACCAAACCGTCTCCTTTCTTCCACCCCTTAAGGAGCAAACATGGAGCGTTATTTAGAAGTTTTTCTCGTTCGTTTTGTCCCTAATCACTGCTCCGCTCTCTGGGGGGGGGGGGGGGGGGGGGGGGCGGGGGGGGGGGGGGGGGGGGGGGGGGGGGCGGGGGGGG
>JAUZNJ010000026.1:0-13869 GCA_034780135.1 Jordanella pulchra | reverse complement strand
GGTTGGTTTTGTCCCTAATAATTGCTCAGCTATAGCCCCCCCCCCCCCCCCCCGCAAACCTTCCGTATTAAAATTTAAGGCTGCTGAATGTTCCCCTGGTTTTCTCGCCACCGTGCACAGTCAGTTCATTAGCAGAAATGAATAGCGAGGCCTGGCTCATTTAGATGGGCTGTCTTACATGACTTCTCGCCATACTCTGTTCCTGTCACATGCTTCCAAGAATCATTGACTCTTATTATACATGTAAATGGCTATCATAAAAATAAAAATTTCATTTAAGATTGTTAATGACCTTTTTTTGCAGCAGTCTGCCTTCCTTTAATGATTATACCCTGCCCCCTAATTAAAAGTATTTATCTTTCAAGCATCCGTGACTGGCACCCCCTGAAATGAAATGGGAGCTGCTCAACAAAAGATCATCGCTCAGTGAGATTTGGGGAGGTATCACCTGACAACCTTTAATGTCTTGGATCTCCTGCAGAATCTGCAGACTTTGATTCCTCCCTGTATTGTTTTTTTCCCCCCAGCTCCTACATTACTGTAAATATTTTCCGCTGCTTGGCTCATAGTAGAGTCTTTTCTCTAAGTACAAACCAAATGGTCCAACGCTGCTTGTGGAGAAACTGTTTATCACGTCTGTCTACTGAGATTGGGGGGGTGCACGTCGCAGTTAGACCTGGCTTTGATCGCTGTTTGCAAAACGCTCCGTGCCGTTTGCCTGAGTCTACACCAGCACCAGATGGGTGGGGTTTACCGCATAAGATAAGTTCCACAAGTGGCAGGATGTGCACACAAAGCCTCTGAGGTTCAGCTTAAAGGGGCTGTTTTTTAGGGATTGGGAGCTCACCTGAACCCCAAACATCTGGTGAAACCAAGGAAAGCAAAAACAAGATCTGGTTTGGTGGGAAATCTTCACTCAGTTTGACCAAAATCCAATGGCAGTGTGTTAGACATGGCACCCAGTCTGTCTACCTGAATGAAAGAGTCTTTTTATTGTACCAAATGTGGTATAAACTAGATCAATAAATGATGAACAGAATTAATAAGGATTCAAGATTACCCAGGATGGAGGATCTCAATGATTTTCTACCCATCTTGTCCATAAGGCCAGTGGTTCTGTATGTCTGTTGCTCTAAGTCAGGCATTCTTTATGGAGGCTTTTGAAGTTGGTTTTGAAACCAAACAATGAGCCATACTCGACATTATGAGAGGTACAACCTGTGTAGACCATTCCTCCAGGTCAAAGTCGTTCACTGTTATGGTTTTGTGACCATTAGGGTTAGCAGTTGGGGTTTAGGACACTTACCAGTACCGTCGACCGAGGCACTCAGGATGTCATTGTCAGGCCAGATGTGCTCCACGCCGCTGTCCCGCATCTCGTCGTCCTCTTCGTCCTTGGTCAGCAGGCCGTGGCTCTCGGCGCGGGGCGACACCTCTGGGTTCGTGAGGCTGGCCGGGCTGCTCGTGCCGTTGATCAGGGGATCCTCCTCGGACACGGGCAGCTTGTCCTCCTCCTCTGTCTCTGAGCCCGTCTCCACCACATTCTCATAGTTGAGAGCTGCAAACCAGAAAGATGGTGGACAGAGGAAAGCCGGTCAGTGGTGGAAACTTATTGGGGACTTCAGCTTGGGGTGGGGTGGTGGGGGTGGTTTACAACCCAATTACAGCATCTGCGACTGGAATCTGTGGCCGAACCACAGCGGTGGGCAGACAGCTGTCCAGGAGATGCGGGTCAAAATAGCCTCTAATTTTCAGTCCTGGTCACATGCCTCAGATGCCGCTGAGCTGCACCTTTCAGAACGGCTCAGCTCTGAAACATACCAGCCGGGCTTCAGATGCGCCACATTGCAGAAATGGCACCCACAACAGGCTTAACTTATAGACATTTAGATTATTTCTAACAGCCTTCAAGCGTCCTCACTGTTACTGTAAATTTAAATGATTTTTGATCATAAACACACTCCACACACACGGCTGCTCCCACGGCACACAGGTCCTTGACACACGCCTGGTTTCCTCAAAATAGACAGCCTGTAAATAAGGGCTGTGAACTCAATCAAAGGTGGCTCTCATGCAAATTTGTCACCACCAACGGCTGTTCATCTGCAAATATGCGCCAGGGCGTAAATCACTGCTGAAAAAGGACGTTGGAGGGCTTATTGGACCAGTGCAGATGGAGGAGAGGGCGAGCCAGGGGCACATGGCATCACATGGGGACACACCTCACTGGCAACGGAAGGTGAGGAACCTTAAGCTTTAAGATTTGTGCTTCCAAATTATGCTATAATGAAAACAATCTAATAGAGTTAATAAGTCAGAATAAGTATGCAGGGCGGTTAACTTTGTAGAAATAATAACAGCGACTTTATGCAAAAGTAGTAGCTACTGAAGCCTCTTGAGTGTCTCCGAAGTAAGAGGGCTAACTAAACAAAGTCCCCCCATGACATTTCTGAAAACATCATACATATGAAAAGATAAGCCTCCCCACAGCTCCTCCTAACACGTCTCCCTGCGACTGACCGGTCTGCACTTGCCTCCACTGAACAACTGCACAACAGGTGCAAATTAAAATGAAAACGGGGCTTTCAGACGGGGGAGCGAGGAGGGAGGAGGAGGAGCAGGAGGGTGGGAGAGAGGTGACCTGCCTCGAATACCAATCGGCGGAGGAAACAAAACCTTTTCAAGAGGTGTGATCACAAGGGTTTAGGCAAGTTCAGACTCAGTAATGCTCCTTACGGATGACAAAAAAGGCAACGAAGGCTGGAGATGCTGGGACTTCCTGGGTGGTCCACATCCTCCAAAGAGCTCCGTACCTGCCTCAATGTTTGATTAAAAGTTTTCTCAAGTCATTTAATTTTTTATAGCCGTCTGCTGCATCCCTACCAATACTTCTAACTGCTCTTAACCAAGCTTCAAACACCCCCTCCTAGCTTACAGAGGAAAGAGGGGGGTCGCCACTAGAACAAAAGGCCGAGAGGCTTGGGAAGCTATCAACCCATCCCTGTGAACCTGATCCCTGGATGTAGATTCAATGACGGCCAGGCAGGGGCCGGCTGAATGAAATTATCTAAGGCTGGACAGGTTTTAAAGGGCCCATTCTTCCCCAATAAAAGGATCGAGGGAGCTTCTTTTTGTTTCCGCGCACATCCAGCCACAGCAAAGCGCACCGTTCCTGACTTCCCACATAGGGAATGAGGGGAGCGCTGCCCTCGCCGATCTACTACAAACTAACTTCTCGGGAGTTCCTGTTATTTCCATCTCAAGTTTAAAGCATCTTATTCTGCTTCCCATCGTTTAACGGGGGTGGCGCTGAACTGTCTGAACGCAATCATCTCCGAACGTCAGCTGTCAACGCACACCTCCAAGAAGGCAAAATGACAGCGGGGCGCTCGTCAAGTCAAATGCGTAGTCTTAACACTGAGAAAGCTGCCCATTGTTGAGGTGCCACGGCTGACAGGAGCCGCTCCCTCTGCAAGCGCCGAGCATCTATTGGTATTGTGTCACGCAACAAAGTAATTCTAACCTACTAATATTTCGCAGGCAGCTTTTACATCTCCACAGAACATCGGCCTTAATCAGCCTTTTGTGTCTTTTGGGAGAGAAGAAGACAAAAAGGAGATAATGTTTACTCCTCAAAATGGCTCCTCTGTCCTTTTCTTACCTTAAGTGTCATCCTTGACAAAGGCAAATTATGGATGACGCTCTTTTTTTTTCTTCTGCTACCTGTTTCCGACCGCTTTCTTCTCTTCGACTTCAGCTTTGCAGATAATTAAAATGACACATGTTTTTAGAGTATTTGACGTAACCTGGTATTATTCTGTCAGCTGGCTGAGAGAAGGAGCAGAGGGCTAATATTGCGTATCGATTAGGGTGGTTGGAGGGGAATTTGACTTGAGCAACTTACTCCATCAGCAAAGGCGACAGTTCAGATGTGACAAAGCTACTGGGGGAATTAATCTCACAAACCTCAGCATTAAAATGAGGATGTTTGTAAAAGTTTGACAGCAAAAATACACACTTTCAACAGTGGAGTTATAATCAACTCTTGCCAGTTACTTGGGAGCATTCAAAGAAGTCTTAAACAATGACCAAAACTGGCATTTCTTGCTTTTTTGTCTGAAATTGCATCTCTTTGCAAAGTTTGGGGCGCAAAACAAATGATCCAAAAGAAGCACCTTGTCGTTGTAATACCTCAACTGATGCAAAGACTTCAGTACTTCAATCAGGCTGAGGTATGGACTTTCATCTTTCAGACGTGTAGGGTTAGATTAGCTGATTAGCTTGTGGCCAAGCTTCTCTACTTTGGTCTGATCTGGACAAAAGACCTCATGGCCATTAAGATGCAAAGAGGTTTCCTTTAGCACACCCCTCCAAACAATCCCTACTTGTTCAGACTTTTTCCAAAGGAGATCTTCAAAATTTAACCTTCTAAATTTGAGCAATGGTGTCCAAAATAGAGCTTTGAAGATCCAAAAGTTTCTGACACAGCTGGACAGACTACAAACATTTGGTAAAAGTTAAGGTCCAGAAACACTTGAAGTGCTGAGAAACAACTTTATCACCTAATGGCGTTTCAAAGTACAACATATATTCTATTATAAGGGCATTTTCGCAGAAATGTTCACACCACCTGTTTAAAAAATGTTTTTTAAATAATTGATCAACAGCAATAGCTGCTTTAATCAGGCCATCGCTGATGTCTTTTTCACCTTTGAATTAAGCTCCAGAGCTATCCAAACTGCATTCATTTGGACCAACCTTACTGATATTGTGTTGCCAAATGTTATGGTAGCAGCACATGTGGATGTGTTAGAAAAGCCAAGACCTGGAATAAAACATCTCTGCAACAAATTTCCGCCTAAAAAAACCTCTGCTCAGTAGTGTTTTACCTGCAGGCTGCTCAGGAAAATCATTTCACCAAACTAACAGGTATAATCACATTTATTTAACAATCCCCAAGAAGCTAAACCAGAGCCCACAGGAGGCTGTGTTAAAAGACCTTCCTGCTCGAGTGTCAGAGCCAGAGAGAGAAACAGAGCTCTGTGGAGGTGATGGCTGCAGGGAGAATGACTAACACCCACGTTGGAGCTCCAGCGCTCACCCCGGCTGACTTTTTTCCCTCTTTTTTAAAGTCAAGTGTCGAGGCTTAGCTCCAGGTGACACGCTCGGCCTCCTACGCCGATAATGAGCCGGGACATTCTCCCTATTGGACGATAACTGCTCGCGCTCGCTCCCTGTCTCATGAATGTGAGCCAAGCGGATCACCTGGATGGCTGCGAGGGAGAGACTGGGATGCAAGAGCGCTCCGACGGAGCAGAGTGTGTGTGTGGGAGGGCATTAAGGTGGAAGCGGGGTCGCTGCCTCGTGGCTACGGCCAGCGGTAGCCGATTCTCTTGATGACCTTTTGTCTGCCATTGTTCATGTCTGCAACAGTTTAAGCACTTCCTCGGGTAAGTCTGACAGAAACCTCACACCAACCCAGGGCACATCTTCTCCACAGTTTGCTCATTTCTACACTTTCAGACAACCTTCGTCCTATTTTCTCTCTTTTTTTTAAACAACCATTTCTAAACTGGACAAACCAGGAAGAATAATGCATTTCCTCTGTAAAAAAGAAAAGCCGCCTGGTGACGTGAGCCGAGCCCAGACAAAAGAAAAGCAGACATGTTTGGATATTTTGTGCTATCTTGTCTCAGTATAATGGCGTGATCGAGCACAAGGGGCAAATCGGGGCCAAGTCGGTGAAAGGACGGTGGCAGAGGGCAAACAAAAGCTCTGAAAAGAGACAGCGAGAGTGAGGGGTGAGGGAGGGGAGGGGGCGACATGAGGGAGACGATGAATGGTGAAAACTCAGTGAAGTGTAAACTCAACCTGGGTGTGTGTGTCTCTGCAGAGACGGGGGAGTGAAGTGAGTAAGTGTTTGTTTGACAGATAGAAGTTTCTTACAATTTAGGTGTTTAAGAGATGAGTTTAACCTTTATTACTGCAGGAACAAGTGAGAGATTTCACTTTCCTCCAGGACACCCCTCCATGACAGAGTCCCACTAATGTTTAAATCCTGCAGATTCTGGAAACAATCCTAATTTTAGAAATGCTTCTTAAAGTGGCTTGAAAACATTAAGAGCACAAATTATGTTTTTTGAATTCCTGGAGAAATCTCTGTACGTAAAAAGTCACAGATTTTCACTTTGAAAGACCAAAGCAATCAAAGAGAAAGATTTAATGCAACTGTTTAATAATATGCATTATTGTTTACATTTATTAATTATTTCACATTATACCAATGTTATTTCTTTCATTTTTATTCTTATTTTATCTTTAATTTTGTCTCATTTGATCTCATTTCTATTCTGTTTTCTCATATTTTTCACACTATTTTGTTTGTTTTTTAACAGATGAGACAAAGAAATCTCTGAGATCCGTAGAGACAGATTTCAATTTGAAAATTCTTCATTTTTTAATTTTTAATAAGAAATCTCCCTGGGCACTCAAAGCAGTTTGAAATATAAGATCATAAAGTCGGTATTTGTTCCTTCCAGTAGTAAAGAGACATTTGTTAAAGCTTTTATTTAAATTAATATTAGGCTTTTTCTACTGTAGAAGTTTTTCTCTCAGTGGGACCTTTTTGATTAAATAAGTCTAAACAGATTACATCCCTCAGATGACGTATCTTAAATGTTTTTGATGATTTAGTAGAAATGGAGAAAGCTTGTGTCCAGTTTATACTGGGTTGTGTCCATAAGGACACGTTCACAGCACCACTGACTCTAATTCAATTAATGTGCCATTTATTTGCAGAGGAGGCCCAGGCAACAGGCTGGGGAGGGGAGGGGGAAGCTCAGAGGTCCCACCTTTGCTGGGTCCTGCACGGATTCACCATCTGTGCCACCACCTCCTCCTCCTCCTCCCAGTTCACACATGTTTCTCCCTCCAACAAATGTTCCAAGTAGACCCTCCTCCCACCTCCCCTGTCACACAAGCCAAAGAAGAAGAATAAAAAAGACACACAAAAGCTTCCCCTGGCTGCCCTGAGGACTCCCAGGCCAGGAGAGGAGAGGAAAGTGGGAGGAAGGAAAACAGAGCAGGGAGAGCTTTGAGAAGCGAAGGCGCTTACAGAGCTTATATCTTTTATCCCGACTCAGGTGAGCTTCTGGATGTTTCACACGTCAACCAACGAGAAGAAGGGGGAGAAAAAAAATAACGGTTAAAATTAGAAAATTTAATTTATTTGATAATTTCCCAGAATAATTAGAGTTAATATGGGTTAATTAATATGCAAATCTCTCAGCAGATGTTCAGCAGCGAGGCTGAGGAAAATACAGCCCCCTTCTACTTTCTCCTGCCTGGTTTTGGCTGTCAGTTATTGGGCCGTAATTACTGTAACTAACCAAACACACACACACAGACACACACATCGAAAGGGGGGGAAAAATTAAAAAGAAACGTTTGCTGGATGAACCGCTTCCAGTTTTGGAGTTGTCGCCAGGAGAAGTGGGGGCTTCTTCTCCTGCACATAAAAGGGAGACCATCACTAATTTCCCCTCCTTTATAAAAAGCGCCCTTTATTTCTGCTACGAATGAAGCCGAATGAGAGCAGCAAGTGCTCTAAAGTACGTGAAATCTGCGGGACTTTGTTTCTAAATGTGCATGTAAACGGAGATTGTAGGAGAAGAAGAGGCACCTGCAGGTTAATGGTGTAGAAACACAGCTAATAAAACAGATGTGAGCAATTGATTTCAAGTCAAGACGAGTGTTTATGTGCTGAATATGAAAGGATTAAAAGGCAGGATTTTCAAAATAAAACACTGCATGACTGCTGTTAGTGCAATAATTAGTCTTAAATAACTTACCAGGGAAATTATTAGACTTTGGGTATTTTAAATTAGCTGGAAATTTACAGTATTACATTGTGAGTCATCTTTAGTTATCAAAAACTGACTGTTTGCACACTAAAACTGAGCATTATCATCCTAGCGTTAGCATGTTTCCACTGAACATGCTAATGTAACATAAGCTGCAGAGCATTGTGGTCTATTTAAGCAAGTATAGTGAACTAGTCCTGAACTGTGTCACGTTATAAATTATAATGTTTCCTTTCCCAAATTAATTTCTTTGTGCTGCTGGACTTTACGATTACTATGTTTAAACCAGTGCTACCATTAGCATGAGCATGCTAATGTCCCTTTCATACTGTAAATACTACTATGCACATGTAAAATTATGCATTTATTATTTATATTAAGTTTTTGCAGTATAAATCATTAGCTAAAATGGCTAAAATGGCTTGTGTCATGTAAACTGAGATTTTAAATAAGGCAGATTCCCCAGTAGGTAAGAAAAAGAAAAAGAAATCTTTCAAAAAAGATACTTGTTTGTTTGGGATGAATATGAGATTTATTAAGAGTTTTCAGAATAAAACGTTACATGATTTGTTTTTGGGGGGGAATTATTTATTTTTCTTATAGAATAATTTCAAAATGTCTTATTTTGTTCATGAATTTGTTGCTAAAGAAGAGGAAGAAATGCAGGCCTATCTATGGATAATCCAGCCTTCTCCTGTGGTCAGCTCTCTCTCTCCGATAATAAGGAACAGAGTGTGTTTGTGTGTTATCTAAATCGTTTCTCTTCATCTCCTCCTACTCTGTCTCAGAGGGACACGGTGGCTCAATGCCATGGTGTCCACGCCCTGCACCGACGGCAGCAACATGATAACATGGCATGTGGAGGATTTTTATTAATAGGAGCACACACTCAGGTGGTGGAATCTGCTGACTTGTAGTCAGGTTTTGAGGTGGGGTATTATCAGCTTGGACTATTATAGAAACCCCACTTTGTGCGTGTGAGTGTGGCGGCCCTGTGAGAGCACAGTGTGGCCCTGTGAGCCTTCGAAGCCACCGCGATAACACATCTGCTTTGGGTTCATCTGTTTATGAATCACTCCTATCTGCCATGGAGGTGCTACACCGATTCTCTGTGAGTGGGAGTGGACGTCTGTCTCTGTCTGTGATGTGTTGTACTTAACTGTGTGTTTACAAGGGAGGAGAGCACATAGATAAAAAGGAAGGTGGTGTTGGGGAAGATCTGCTTTGATCACAGTTAAAGATGGCAGCTAATAACAACAAAACTGCAATAAAATCAGCATGTAGCTCTGATGTTTTAACTGGGTAGGCTGGTACATCAGCAGAAGTACAGAACCGCTGCTCAGCATTTAGTATTCGACATCTTAGCTCCATCTATAGTCTAAACACTATTAAACTAAAGAAGAACCTCATTTATTGAGAACTGCTGGGTTTTCTTTACAATAACACATATTTAAACAAATGTTTTTTTCTTTTTATCCCCTCTAGGTAAAAAACTATTTATACTGAAACAGTTTTGTTTTAATAAATACTACATGTTTGAAACATATGTTGAATTTTATAATCAATTAAATCTTTTATTTACTAAATTCAACAGCTTAAGCTAAAGGGAATATTTGCTGCTATAAAGTTAAAAGGTCTTGAAACAATAATTAGACCACAGATATTCAGGTATACAGTTATGCTAAAAAGTCCTTTTGTTTGCTAAAGCCACAGTAAGAATACATAATTACATTAATATACTAAGGATTTCTGATAAAACCCAAAGTTAATTTAGGTAGCATGGTAGACATCTAAACAGAATACCAAAAAATGCCATTAGAAAACGGAAAATACTGCTAATTTTATAAAGTGTGCCTGACATTAAATCACAGCATAGCAAAACTGTGTAAACATGCCAGAAAATACTGTTTCTATATTAAAGGTTACAGTTTGCATATTGAAGTAATTGTCAAGCTGCTAGAATAAACTGTTACCATGTTAAAATTATTTTAAAAACTTGTTACTGTCCTGCAATTACTGTTGGATCATTGTAATTATGTTTGAATATTCTAATAACTGAGCTGAAATAACCAATAACACGTCAAGTTCACAGGTTTAAGTAACTGTTTGAAAACTACAAATATAAGTGCTTTAAAATAATACAAAATACTATTACAATTATTGTTAGTAATCCTCAATTGTACTCATTAGGTTTACCATTTAATAAGAATCAATGGGCTAACATTGTAGTTGTAGCAAGATAATGTTTGGTACATTGAATCACTACTAGCATGCTAACTCGTTGTGTGATTTAGAGCGCGTTGTGAGGTAAAAACTTTAACTTATTTTACATGCTTCAAAGGCTTCATTAAAGTGATGTTTCTGCCCTTTTTTTGATTATTTTCTATCTAAAAAGTAGATTTAATGAAAAAGTTGATGCACCGAATCTTTGTTATTAGGAATATTACTTAAGAAATTAGACTAATTAAAAGAAATAGTTAAAAAAATGTTCCCCTGTAATATAGAGACCTTCACAAAAAGAAGAAGCTGGAGTGAAATGAAGATAACAAGCAATAACTTTAACCCTTGAATAAGAGTTACTGGGTATTCAATCAATGCCGGAAGTTGTGATGCAGCCAAGGACCACAGAACAAGGAGCAAACTTTTAAACCAGGTGATGAAACACCTTAGCTTGCACCAATAAGAAAAAAATATCTCCCTTCCAGCAAAGAGAAGCAAAATCCAGCAATTTTTCATCTCTGACGGCCCCCTTGCGCCTCGATTTAATAAAAAAGGAATCTATAAAAATAAATTACTCGCACTAAGTATATGCAAATTCAAATGTAAGCAATCATTGCAAAATTAATTTTGCCAGAACTGATTAAAAGCTTTAATAAATCTATATACAGTATTCCCCCAATCTGATATTGTAAATTTATTACGCTGCCTGTAAGATTAATTAAAAAAGCGCCGGTAACATATTGCACTGCCAGCCCAGATTACTGTACTTTTTTTTGCTAATAACAGCTAAGAAGAACCTGAGCTGTAATTACCGGCTAACAGCAGCTTTTGATGCTGATTTTCTTCACAGGGAGGAGAGAAAATAAGATGTAATGCATCTATTTGAGAAATTAAAAAAAGGCTTGTCTGTATTTGCCAAAGAATATTCGGAAAAATACACTTTGAAAAACATTTGCAGCTGATAAAAACACATCACAGAGGTTACAGGCAGTCATCCCAGGCTCTTTCACCTTTTTTCAATGTTCTAAGAGGCACAAACTGTTGAGTGTGACGGCAGATAGCTGAGAAAACAACCAGTTTGATCTGGCCAAGGTTGTTTTGCATTCTTGTCCGCAGTGATGGGGCCATGGCCACGTTTATCTCTGCAAAACAGCACCTGAGAGCTAAAACAACCCCTTCTCGCCGCCAAACAGCCTTAAAAATCCTCAACAGCAGCTCCAGACAGTGCAGGCGTGATTCCTGACATTACTTCTTTGATATTAAAAATGTCCTTAAATAAATCACAACATAAACCAGGCCAAGGGAGGGGGACCTTATGCTGTTATAAAACTCTGCCGGTCACCAGCTGTTTAAAGGTCGATCTGTGCGCTTTAAGGAGGGGAATGAACCCAAGACCTCAGATGGACTAAAGAGATCAGACAGGATGAACAGGAAGGGTGGGGGGTCCAGGTGAGGGGCCACAGGAGGGTGATGAGAAGAGCTGAATCCTTCTTCTGTGGCCTGAGCCAATCTGGGGGCCCGGGGCCTCATTCACATGTTAATGAGATTGTAAAATCACATCTGTTACCCCTGCAGACACACACACACTCGCATACACACATGGCAGATCTTTGTCACCTGAATGGCATCCCCACCAGGTATCAAACAGGCATCAGGAAATGGGGAATTGTGTGTGTGTGTAAAGCTCATCAACAGCAGGGAACCGGCTAACCAGCGTTCCCCGTCTGTAAATCACACACACACAAAGACACACACTCTGGAGATGAAGAGGGAGAGCCCTCTGGAGAGAGAGGCAACTCTCCCTGACACTGTTACCAACTTCCCAATTAGCCACCAGCCAACCAGACGAGGAGGTTCAGCTTGTAAGACAGAGAGAGGCCAAAGCTTATTGTCACAGTAACACCCCAAGTGCCTAAAAGCATCTCCTGTAAACTCCTTTGTTTCCCTCAAAGAAGAAGAGATTTTAAAAGTACCCAAGAACCCCCCCTGAACCCGTAGTACACCTGACTCTGACGATCTATTGGCTGTTGATACTAAATAAACAGAGTGGTCAGCATTGCTCTCTGCGACTATTTGAGGTACAGTGATGTTAGAAAACCACACAGGGGTATCTGCACATAAAAAAATACTCCTAGCCAGTGTAAAAGAAATTTGTGGTTTTTGTTTTCTGGTGATTAAAATTTGTCTTCTGTAGGTTTTTACTGAAAAATATCCTTAAAATACCTTTTATTTTTAACCCTTTACGACTAAAACATTGTTTGAAGAGCAGGGTGACTCCTCAGTAATTCAACGCCGATGCGTCTATAAGCCGGTTTTCCTGAATGTTCATCAGGTCGAACGTTCTCATCAAACTCGTTCATGTTGATTGGGTCCAAGCTAGCAAACAATCAAAGCGGGATATTCAAGATGGATTCTGTGGACCGACATACAGCTTAACCCAGACACCAATGCAAACTCCATGAAGGGTGAAAAATGTAAAAAAAAAACAAAAAAACTTATCAACTACAAGCACAAGCAGAAGTGACCTGCAGTTGTGTGTCTGAGCCACTGGGGGCAGTATCATTAAAAAACTCCGTAATGCCTCTTTAAGCTCTTCTAATGTGATATTTGACAATGAAAAAACATTGAGTGAAACACATCTAGTAACTCTTTTATTGAGCTCAACATTTAGTCAAAGGGGTCGGATGTTAGGCAGTTTTAATTTATTAGTAGAGAAAAGACAAATGGAAGAATATCACTTTGGAGTGCTGTTTGATTGGGTCCAAACATGGAAGAGCAACAAGCTAGAGAATGAGTTAGATGCTTGTGTTTAATGAAACACAAGTAAGAAGTAAAAAAATGTGTTTTTATGTCAATCTAGCAGCTGAATTATCTTGTTTACAACTTTTTATTTACAAAATGTGCGTGTGAATGTGTGCATGTGACACCGAGCCAGCGGCAAGGTACGCCAGGTGCAAGACAGCAGCGAGATGACACGACTTAACCTCTCTCTCGATCTCTGTAAACGGCAGGACCAGGCAGCGCCGCAGACGGAGGCCCCAGAGCCCATGACTTATACATGACGTGGGAGGGAGTGAACAGGAGCAGACCGAGGCGTTTTGATTCTCCCGTTTCAGTTCCTGTGGCTTTTGTTTTTATATTTCACATCTTACCTGTCTGTCTTGTCTAGCTGCAGGTGGGTGAACACTACACTTTTAATTACATGGAGGGAGTTTAGAGTCAGAGCAGAAGTGGAGGCGGGGGATGAGGATACCTGGGGCTTTTTCGCATCCTCTACACCTTAATAGGCATGCTAAGACCTTCACTTTAAAGTCCAACAGGGCAACACCAGTGGTTCAAATTCTAGTTTAGCCTTTAACATCATAATTGACAGCACTTTTGCTACTTAAAATGACCTCATATCACTATGCTTTCCATAAATGCTGCGTGAATTCACAACACACTGAACAGCAAGATCGTTGGTAATGATCTCTATGGAGAAAGCAATTATTTAAAGACAGCCAGAGGGAGTCTGCTTTAAAGAAACAAACTTGTAAAGAAGGCTTGGGGCCAGTGAGATCAAATGTGTTATCAGGAAAATGACAACAACCCTCGTGTCTTAGATTGGCCTAGTCAAAGTCCATGACTCTGAAATGAATTTTGTTACAACATAAAACCACTAAAATATGTGGCTGTAATTTAAAAAAAGAACAAAAATGATTAAGAACGACTAGATAGATAGATAGATAGATAGATAGATAGATAGATAGATAGATAGATAGATAGATAGATAGATAGATAGACAGAC
>JAUZNJ010000025.1:585019-606689 GCA_034780135.1 Jordanella pulchra | reverse complement strand
GTCACAAAAAACATTCAGAAAGTTTGGTTCTTTCATAAATTTATTATGGGTCTGCTGAAAATGTGACCAAATCTGCTTGGTCAAAAATATACATCCATTGACCACAACTGTACGATGGTCCAGTGTGTGGCTCGTGTTTACTTCCTGGTTCCTGAGCCAATCACATGAGGTGTTCCCAGGGTTTTAATTTATTAGCTCTTGAACTTAGCTGCACTACATCCCCGTCTCTTCAGGGCAATTTTTTTGTTTGTTGTTCCATTTTGAAAAAAAAAAGGTGCCATCGTTACTTATCGCTCCTATAATTTATCTTTATCTAAGCGATTTTATTTTTTTGTTGTTCTTAGAAAACAGTTTATCTCTACTTATTGCTGTTTCAGTTGAAACAAAAAAGAGTAAATTACAAAACACTTTTACCGTACATAAACCGCACACGGGCCCTCAGTCAGTGATTCAATCAAAGGTTTAAATGTCTTGTGTGTGAATTTTTCTAACTGTATTTAAATAATAAAAAGCCTCTTATGTCAGGAAAAGTTCCTAAATGATGGTATGTGTGAGTTTCAGATTAAACACAGGATTCTATTCATTTTTAAGTTAAAAATCAAGGAAGAAACAGTTGTGATGAGAAGTAAGCTAAGGATCAGAAAAGTAACAAGAAGGAAATGGCTGCAATGAGCATGAAACAGGAGGGAAACAAGGAGCAGGAGAACATTGATGCAACTGAGGACATCTAGTGGGGATGATAAGAACAGCAAACACAAATCATAATGTTTGAACATCATGAAAAGAAATGGAGAAATAAAACAGAACACAGCCAACCTCATCCGCAAACATCAGCATAAAACCTGAGTTTGAGACATGGAGCCCATCACTGTCACTCAGATAAGCCTGTTTCTGACATCTCAGGGATTCTGTCTCTGTGGAGAACATCGTGAACTTGATGCACCAAGTATCGATGGGGATGAAGTATTTGGAAGAGAAGAACTTTGTGCACAGAGATCTGGCAGCTCGTAACGTCCTGCTGGTCAACCAGCAGTTTGCCAAAATCAGTGACTTTGGGCTCTCCAAGGCGCTGGGAGCGGATGACAACTACTACAAGGTATGCAGCCATATTTATTATTTTTTTCAAAACCTTTTGCATACAGCAGGATAAGAGAACATGAGCACAAATATTCTGTATTAACAGGAACAGGAAATACTTTGAATGAAATGCTTTCAGTCATGTTTTCAGATGACTATAAAACTTCTGAATGTTATGAGGTTTGATTTAGCTGAGCTTGAGTCACTGCTTGCTCTCAAACACCCGTGTTTCCAGGCTCGTACTGCAGGAAAATGGCCTCTGAAGTGGTATGCTCCAGAATGTATAAACTACCACAAATTCTCCAGCAAAAGCGACGTGTGGAGTTACGGCGTCACCATGTGGGAGGCCTTCTCCTACGGAGGGAAACCCTACAAGGTACGCCTGAGTTTTTACCAAGGTTTGAAGAACCTTGATCTCTGCTACAACTCCTGCTTCTCTGATCTATGTCCAGAAAATGAAAGGCCAGGAGGTGACGGCCTTCATCAACACCGGGGGCCGTATGGAGCGTCCACCGGCATGTCCGGAGAGGATGTATGCTGTGATGCAAGAGTGCTGGACACACGAGTAAGAAACCAACATTTCAAACATGGTTTATCTGAAACAAGGTGTAGATCAGAGGGGTTTAGTTACTGAGTAAAAAACAACCATTCATTTACTTAAAGAGACATTATGTATGTTTTTACCTAAAAATATGCTAAAAATAACCTTTTCATTCAACCCTTTACAATTAAAACATCAGACTGACACTGTGGTAGTTCAGCGATGATGCATCTATAAACCTGTTGCCTATTTGCTTGAATTTACTTTGGGTCGGAAGTTCCCGCCGCTGTTCACGGGACGTGACGTCAACAGTCTCCATGTTAAAAGCAAACAATCAAAGCTTTATTTTCAATGGATTTTGTGAATACTCAGAAGCAAACCGGCATCCAGCCCAACTCAGACACCAATAACAAGTCCACATAAGGTGAAAAAGTAAAAAAGAAAACCTTGTCAAGCGTGACCTTCGTAGAGAGGAAGAAAGCTGCAGTTCTTTGTTTCAGCCACAGGTGGCAGAATCATTAGAAAACTCCGTAATGCCTCTTTAAGTAGTTTTTTTGGTATCTGCACTTTATTCATTTCTCTGAGAACTTCCTAATCTTTACCAACCATATTGAACACTTGCTCGCTAGCTTTCCACATATTGATGACGACATGATGTAACAGCTGGAATCCAGTTGGTTAGTTTATAGAAAAACACTGACGGCGACAGGATGATGAATGAAGAGGGCTGGAAACATTGAGATGATTGATCCGATTCTCAAAAATCAAAAATCCCCATCTTTGCCTCCTTCACCAGATTTAACATTTACGTCTTTTTTATAGGATTTTATCTGATAAACCAGTAGAAAGTAGAGGGTTATGAAGCAGAAGGAAACTGTTTTCTGCAGTTCTTTTATCAAATAAAAATCTTAATAATTAACAGTTCATTGGTTTTAGCCCGCCTTTCTTTGTTTGTGTAAGAGTGGGGGGGAGGTTAACCAGTGGTTAGCTCATAAACATCCCACTGAGTTCTGCTGAAGCAAATCACCCAAAGTAAAAAACGTCCAGGTGCAAACCTGTGTCCATTACAGGACAGAAGCAGCACAGATGTTATGGGTAGCTCCAGGAGGATGAGCCAACAGACTCCACCTTGACTCGTGGCTTTGATCCTAACAAAAGGCCACCGGCAGAAACTCTTAGTCTGATCAATAAAAACAGGTTCTGCAGGACAACTCTCACATCGGGCCTCCATGGAAGAGCAGCCTAATATTGTGCTGTGGGAAGGTTTTCCTTCAGCAGGGACAGTCAGGTGGTGAAGATGGATGGAGCTAAACATGTATGCATCCAACATGAGACTGAGGTAGAGGTTCCCCTTTCAGCAGGTAGAGGTTCTTCTATGTGTCAGTCTATCACATAAGACCTCAATGGAAAACACTAGGGGAGGAATTTATAATGCCATCTTTGCACCTTTACAAAGAGCCTGAATTTAAACTAAGGTTTGAATCGTTTTTAATTGTTAGTGGTGCTGCAGATGAGTTGATTTATCTGTGCTGGAAAACAAATGAATAAGTGAACTAATTAGTCACCAATAACTACTTTATCTAGAAAATAAACTTTTAGCGCACACTGAGGCATGCTGACCAAAATATTTCACCCACATTTTAAAACGTTTTCAATTTAATTACATAACAAATGGCAAGTTTATGAATTTAGTATTAATAAAGTATACTTACTGAAGATTAATACTAACTAGTGTATTCATCTCTAATACATAAAGCTTATTGTTTAAATTGTTTTAAGGAAACCGTGATTATTATGCAATTCAAACAAGAAACTTTATGTACTTGAAATCAATAAACTCATTAGTGTTAATTTTTACACTCATTTGTCTTTGATTTTATACCTTATTAGTTCTAAATACATGAACCTGACAATTATGGATTTTGAATAAATAAGATATATTAAAATTATGAATATGCATTGTGTAAGGTTTATTTTTAATAGTTTCTGTTACAATTATTTAAAAAGTTAAATGGGAATTTGTTATGTAATAAAAATACATGCATCTTAAAAACACTGTAAAAAGCTGAAATCTAAGTAAATTATTTTTTATTAAAATCAGTGCATTTACATTTAAAATAAAAAAACAAACAACTGGAGTCTCTATTTTTAAGTGAAAAATATCCAGTTGTCTTATTTTAAGGGTAAGAATATTTATTCCACCAGCAGATCCTCTTATTTACCTCCTAAAATTATGAGTAAATACAGTTATTTTATGAAAGTTTTACTTTCTAGATCTTTTTTTTTTACAGTGAATTCGGTTAAATATTTTTTAAAATGTGCTAAAAGACATATTCTAAATAAACAGAGAAGTCAGACGGATTTAAACGACCCATGAATTATTAGAGCAATGATAAATGAGGAATTAGTGAGCAAATGCTTTGAGGAAGCACGGTGCTGCTGAGTTTCACTCAGGGTTAATTTATCACTTTTAGTCGTACGAAACAAACATCTGCCACTTTCTCCTCTGTCTTTTCAGGCACGAGAAACGCCCTGACTTCAAGAAGGTGGAAGAGTCCATGAGGAACTATCATTACTCCATATCCAGCAAGAACAACATGGAGGGAGCCAACGCTGATGCTGATCCTGGCAAGTAGACAGAAAAAAAGGCACATTTTGTCTCCTAGCTGCACAAAGCGTCCCTTCAGCCAACCGTTGAACTTCTGAAACAGAGAGGATTTGAGGAGCGGCGCATAATGACGAGCTTTGACTAAGATACAGCTAGACGGGCCTCATTGACAATTAATGTGCATTTTTAAAGCGGAGCTCTGTGTTTCAGCTGTGAAAGGAAGGTTTCTGTATGCGTGTCTGTCATGGTCTGAATGTTAAGTGTCTTTGCAATCTCTGTGTCTCTGTAATCTGGTATTTCTGGACTGTATGGAAAATAAACAGTAGTTTTTCTTCTGCTCACCCACCTCAAAAAATTATCTTTGAGCATTTTTTATCTTTTAGTCAAATAAGGTAAAAATAAAATACACATTGGAGTTACAATATATAATTATATACATATTCTCAAAGCCTTTGGAAAAAAATGAGGCAAATTAATACAATTTCTATGAATTAAAAGAATTAAAGATATAACAAGGGGTCCTTTTCACATATGAAGATTATTTTACAGGTTGATTTGCATTTAGTACTTTAATAATCATGTATAGTATTTCCCATTAATTACAGAATCAGTTTTTCTTAAGCAGAAGATATTCAGAACAGCTTGACTGTATTAAATGGTTAGTTGTGTTTAATGGTGCACAGGTCTTATACTAATACTATTGTATGTTGTGTGACTGGTTCTAATAAAAAGGATTTGAAAGAAAATACAGAGTCTTTTTAAATTGCTTCAAAACATTATGATGTAATGAAACAACATTTTTACAACACAAAAGAATATACTGTAATACGTGTTCAAATCTAGAGAAAAATGTTTTGATATTATTTACTACTATTTTGTTGTTGCTCAAAATGCCCCCATCTAGCTCTGTCCCTGTTCTTCAATACTAACGGTAATAGTTCACTAATAGCATATAATGAATATGTTATTGTGTCTTATTTGATTGATTAAATGGATAACCATATCTAGTCTTGGTGTCACTCATCTTGTTCAGAGTACGGAGCTGGGTTCTGTATGTCACCTATTTATGGATTTATTGCATCAGATCCAATCGGTTTTTGATTGTTATTTTAACCTGGTTCTGGTTCCACCTCTGAGTTGTTCTCATTGTTGCTCCTGCCTAATTTTGACAATGACTTTATGTGAATTAACCTCAAATATTAGAAGTTTAACTTCAAAATGAAGTACACAAACTGTACAAAAAGTGTTTTATTGTTGGAATCATGTTGAACCCTGTCCCACAGACGGTTCACTTCCTAGTTGGATTCTTACAAACGAACCTGCAAACTGTGCCGTTTTAATGCTCGGATATTTTAGTTCAAACTTCTAATCAGTTGCCAAACAAAACTAAGACAAATTAATCAATCTCCCTTTGAGGGATGAATTCATTCGTTTTCTGAACCCCTTAGATTGTCTATAGATTGAGGAAAACCTGGTGCACCACTCATGCACCAAGCTTAGTTTTCCTTCCAGCTTTTTCCCAAAGTCCCAGAAGATCACTCAGACTGCTGGGACGCTGGTTCTGGTCCAGTTTGTTAGATATTTGTGTGGTTTTAATTTAGAACCAGGTTGAACAGGAGTATTTTTATTTAAATAATAACAGAGGAAAAACAAACAACAAAGACAAGCTTTTTCGGGACCTCAGAAGGGGGGATTCGTCCAGGTTCTAATGAAAGGCTTTCAGCATCCTCGAGCCCAGCTCTCCTATTGGCACACATTCTTCCAAGAGAGTTCATCAGCCAATCAGAAGAGGACTTGCGGTAATTAAAGTGATTCTATTTTTGTACTTTTTAGACCTAAAGTAATTTAAAAAAGGGACTTTTTTCCTGTAGACATGAAACTATGTGGTGGTCATGGATGTATTTTCATTTGAGGATTAGAAACAGGAATTCACTCTGTTGCTTGATGTTTTCTCCGTGCAAGCCTGGGCTCTTTCAGGGTACTCCAACTTCTCACAGCCTAAATCCATGAAGTTTAGAGGTTACTGCAAATAGCCTTTTTTATTGTGGATGTGTGAGTCATACTGTCTCTCTGTTGCACCATTAAACAAGAGATGTGTCGCCCCTACTGGCCCTCTAAATAATAAACAATGGTTTCCACATGTAATAGTTACAGTAAATTACATGAAAGCTGGTTCACAATTTACAGTTTATCACATTTAATCCAATTTAAAGTGAAAGTTTTTGGATCATTTTAAAGATTTCTGACATCTCAAGTTACCAAATACGATGATTCAAACCAAAGAAACTTTGAAGAGGATTCAAACATCATGTACTTGAAGTGTAACAACGAAATATTCACAGTAGGAAGATTTAAAGATGCTGGTTTGTTTGATGGAACAACAACCATCTCATGGTCTTCAGGGTTCATGAGTGGGAGTAGAATGGAACGAGAGGTCAATAGAGAGGGAGAGAGAGGAAGTGTCTGCAGTCATGTGGATGGTTTACTAGTCTGCTGAAGAGAAAAAGATCTGAGCCGGAAGGTTTAAATCTCAGTTAGATGATGTTCCAACTCTGGTCCATGGCTGTGGTCAGATGCTGCAGGCATGATTCGATTCAAGCACAAATCCAAGCTGCTGCTCCTCTGGTCTGTGTTTCTGGTCAGGATGCCTCCAGGGGAGGTTCTCCAAGCATGTCCCACAAGAACAAGGCACAGAACCAGAACTCACCTGAACGCGTGGGTCCCACATAGGTACTACTTATGGAGAACCTGGAGAGTGACTGAAAAAGACAGTTTACCTTTGAATCAAACAAACATCAAACAATGCAGTTTATAAATTGTGGATGACAATTCTCTGATTGGTTAGACTGCCACACTCGATTCACAAAATGACCAATGAGTGAGCTGGTTACATCTGATGAGTGAATGTGATTGGTTCAACAGGTTTTCAGTGTCAGGGACCAGAAGTGTCACTGAAAGGGTAAATGGAGAGTAAAAAGTATAAAGCAAAAGCAGCTTCAAAATGATTTAGAAATGCAAGATAAAAAATGAATATGGAAATAGAATACTGAAAAATATTTTTAAACATATTAAGAAAGGTATTTATAATCAAATTTATGCATTGTGTTTTTTTAAAAATCATTTAGAAACAGGATTTGAAAATACATGTTCAAATTGCAGTATTTAATAATAGATGAATAATTACAATTTCCAGTTCCTCTTTAATAATTGAATTAGAAATAAAAAACCCTTTTTATATTGGATTTCCGATTGTATTATTTGAATGTTAAGTTTGAAATGTCTTTTTTTTATTATTTTTTAGTGACTGTCTTTGTCCTCCATAACTAGTAGCTTTATTTAGTGGTAAAGAAATAGAACTTTATGTTGTTAAAGGAGACTCAGCTGAGGTGATTGCATCAATTGATCATGATATCTGGCCAGAGGGAGGGGAACAAAACCACAAACTCCAAACTCTCTTGAGGAATGGATCGCCTAAACTGGAAAACTTCCACATCATGAGTTGGAGATGGTTTAATTTCAGTATTGTTCCTCTTGGACCAGTTATCTCTGCAACCCCAGCTAAACTAAGGCTGGAAGGGGGAAAATAGCAACAAGTCTCTCCAGTTAGCCATTAAGGATGTTTTGTGTTATATTCTATTATCTGAAGCAACATATTAAAAAAACATGCGTGAGAAGTCTTTTGATGGTTGTATAAGTAAGATGAACTTTGGCTGAAACATGGTAAGCCGTGGTTTACTTTGAGCTCAATGAGATTAGGCTGATAGGCCCCCTTTTCATGCTCTGTGTGACACCATTGTGTCAGAGGAAGTGCTCTGTCTAGTCAGGCACCGATTAACGATCACGGAAGTTGGTATGTGGCTTTTCAAACTAAGCTTTTCTCTTTAAAAACTAGAGGTTAATGCTGGAAAGTCTAAAATAAAATATATAGGAGTTTATTACACAGTTAGCCTATAAAATAAAGGTCGTTAAAATCATGAAAGGATGGCAGTTACAAGAGAGAAAGCAGTTATTTATTTACCAAGAGGCGATCTTGTTTAAGTCAAACAAAAAGATTTACTCTAAAAATTATTAAATAAAATTTATTTAAGAACTACTTGAGTTAATTCTTTCTTGCTAATAAATGTACATTTCCCTCTTATGTGTCTAAAATGAGCAAAATATCAGTTTTAAGAATAAAATGGCTGGTTGTAAAATCCCTGATCTGAAAACAGAAACACTTTTTATCTACATCTGATATTTTGTTAAGGAAATTTTACCCAGATGTATGTCGAACCTAGTTAATGGGTTAATATTATTTGATATCCTCCTATTCTTTTAATATAATAATAAAGAAAATCTGGAAAAATGCAGCAATGAATTTCATTGTTTTAACCCATCTATTTTGAAAGTCCAAACCGGAAGTCGGCGGAATCACCGCTAACTTTGTACTGCTATACTTTTCGTATCGCAGGGAGGAGTCGCTTAGTTTCTTCATTATAGTGACATGTTTATTGATTTATCACAACCTTAAAGCACGTCTAGCCTCCTGTACACATAATGTAGGTCGTACATATCGCTGACACACATCTATCGATCATCTTATCGTATCATTTTTCGGCTAAAGATCGAAGGAAACAGGAAGGCGGAACAAGTAAGTTCGGGAAAGTGGCTTTCAACTGTGCGGTTTCGTCACCGTTTGATCAGATCGTCTCTGATAACTTATGCTTTTCCTGATCGCTGTCAATGATAACTGTGATATGGATATAGCGCTGGTATATTAGATTTCTATTGTCTTATTTAGAGGTGGATTTTCAGGGTGTTTTTGAGCAACAAGTCCGAGCGCGTTTTGTCGCGTCACGGACAAACTTCACCAACAGCAGTCATGTGCCCCGTTGGTTTAATCTCCGGGTTTTCATCCTGGAAATGAGCTAAAACGACACAAATCCGCCTTGTTATGGGGGGTTAGTGAAGCGCATACTTCAGACTAGGGTCCAAATACCCGCAGTAATGAGAAGTTGCAAAGCTAACAGGCTGCCCCCCCCTCGTCCTTGTGGTTAGTGAAGATGTTGGTGCCTTTAGAGCTCTGAAAAAGGAAATGAGTCACGGAAACACCGTGTTTCATCTTTAATGTGGAAGTACGGCCGTTTTACCTGCATCAATCACTCTATTCTCATTGTATTTGCAAGAATTGCTAAATTAAATTACCTGTTTCCCCCAAGAAACACAGAGAACTGTCCAAAAAAATACATTTTAATACAATTTTCCAGTTTCCCTTTTATGTTATTCAGTTACAACCAACTACAAAAGTTTTTCTTCATATAAAAGTTTGAAAAAGGTATTTTTTGTCTTCCCTTTACATCCCATGTCTGTATATTTTATTTTTTTTATTTTATATGGTTGGTTATTAGGCAAGTATTGGAGTCTTTATGTTTAAGAAATAACATATGCTGTAAGTGTATATATATATATATATATATATATATATATATATATATATATTCTCAGTACATTTTTTTATTTATTACTGTTATCCAACATTTCTGGTCATCAGGTTTTTTTTACTGGCATTTGGTTCAAACCTTAAATTTCAAAGGAAAAGTGTTTTGAAGCTAAAATAATAATGAAAATCTTGTATTAATCTGCTGTTAATGATTAACTTAACTCTTTGAATAGTAAATCTAAGTCATTTAGTTAAAGCAGTGAATGAGCTGTGAACCAAAATCCTAAAACATTGCTTAAAGAAACTATTTTTAGACTTTTTAACAAACGTCCTTCCATAAACTCCTCTCCCTGCTTAGTGATCAGAATAGTTTTCATTTCATTATAATGTAGTTATGCTTCTCTGTAGGTGAAGAATCTGTCAATTCAAGGTGTTTCTGTCTCTAACCTTATAAGCAGTAGTTTTTGCTTTGGAAAAAAATCAAACTTTTATCCTCCAATATATTTTTTTTTTTACAAAGATTGTTGTTCTTTCCCTTATTGAATGAAAACATTTTCCTCTTTTGATGGAATCTGCACCTTGTCTTGTCTAATTAAAGCAGTTCTGCGCACATGTTGATCCAAACATTAGCTTCATTTTAGATATATGAAATGATTTATTGTAGATATGAAATGATTTTCAGGTCAATATTCAGCCCTTGGTGCGTATCGATGATCTATGTTGGCTGCTCGTTTATTAAACGGGTCATGTGACCCAGAATGCCTCCTTACAGCAGTCTGAGCTCCCCTTAAACACCAGGGCTAAATACGCTAACACCGATCAGACATATTTCTGGTTCCCTGATGTAGGATTTAATGTAGAGCGCCGAATGTGGCCCTTAATTTACAGTAACTCTGTAACTTCTCAATCGTCTGGCCCAAACCGTTAGTAGATTTCAAACAACAGAAGAAGACAGTTTTACTTTGTGACAGAGCTGTGCTAGCAGTGCTTTCAGGGGGGCTAAACCTGAAAGTTACAGGTCCAGTGCCCCTAGTGGCTAAAAGTAATGGTGTCAAACAAGTAGGTTCACAAAGTTTGGAATACTTGCATTCAAAGAACTGAATGCAAATCAAATATTTGCCAAAATGTTAAATGACAATAATAAACTTTGAGTCTTTACCATCTGCTAACTTGATTCCTGATTCAACAGGAAATGCATCATTGCCTAAATATTGTTATATGAATAAGAATATTTTTTTTAATTTTCACTTTATGCAGGATAAGCAACAGATACCAGAATAATCTCCTAAGGAAGAAGTCTGCACAGGTTGTTTACGCGCCTTTAGTCTGCCTTCAGCTCAACAGTAAATAATCGACCAGAGGGATTCATCGTCGGCGACCATGTCCATGGCCCTGAAGCAAGTCTTCAACAAAGACAGGACGTTCCGGCCCAAACGTAAGTTCGAGCCCGGCACGCAGCGCTTCGAGCTGCACAAGAAGGCGCAGGCGTCTCTAAACGCCGGCCTGGACCTGAAGCAGGCCGTGCAGCTGCCTCACGGCGAGGACCTCAACGATTGGGTGGCTGTGCACGTGGTGGACTTCTTCAACCGCATCAACCTCATCTATGGCACCATCAGTGACTCGTGCACCGATCAGACCTGCCCCGTCATGTCCGGGGGGCCCAAGTACGAATACCGCTGGCAAGACGAGCACAAGTACAAGAGGCCGACCGCCCTGTCGGCGCCAAAGTACATGAGCCTGCTCATGGACTGGATTGAGGTACAAATCAACAACGAGAATATCTTCCCCACCAACGTCGGTAAGTGATTAATTCAGCCACCGGTAGATTGTGTTTGGGCCTCAATGGAGCAGAATATCGTTTATTGCGTGTTCAGCAGTGTGATGGCGTCCAAGCTGCTCCTATTAAGGCTTTTACATCTCAACAGACAAACTCTAACGGTTGTCTGAAACACAATATTAACAAAGGATTACTGTAATCTCAACTTCTAAATGTGTATCTGTGGGGGAAAATAGTAAAATAGCAGCAAGTTAAAAAAACATTTTATGATTCTGGCTGTAATATGGTGCCTCATGTGTTTCTTTGGCTGTTATCCTACAGAGAGCAGAAGAAAAAAGAACCTTCAAGTTATGCTTAAAATGTAGTTTTATTGGTGAAGAAGAAGAATATTTGGAAACATTTGCACATCTTTTCCTTTCTAATCCTAACCAGCATTGTTTTTAAGGAATAAAATGTAGCATTGAATGCCTCAAATGAGCAGCTTTTAAAACCTCTACACTTTCTGCTCTTGAGTGGCTGCTGCACGGTGCTTCTATTGCTGCGGTTCACATTGAAACCTTGCAGGCCGTGGCTCAGCTTGAAGTTCTTCCGTATTTAAGACCACTTCCTCTTTTGCAAGCACTCTAGACAGAATTAATACCAGGTTAATTCAACTTTAAAGCAGAAGCTCTAATAGCCATGCTTGTTTTAAACTTGCAAATGCAACTTTCATTTGACTGACTTTTCACTGACTGCTACAGTCTGGAGCAAAAAACAATCTACTGTTATACTTAAAATAATAAATGATGCTAAATAGAAATGGTTGTTACAGTAGACATGGATGACATCTGTAAATCATGGCAGCTCTTGGTAGATGGTTTATTTATCATTATATTGTTTTTGCCACAATTTAATGAACGGCTAAAGTTTAGAACAGCTAACGCTTTGGAAATGTGCATTAAATAGTCCATCAGATAGTCGAGTTTACATGATATACAGATTGCTTGTTTATATATAAAATAAAGTGATTAAGTCTGAGTTTATGGTTTAATAACCTGGAACTGTAATCTTCAGAGACAATAGAAATGTAGAACCCTTGCATTTGAAACTCTGCAGGGTTGCATATATTTGACTGTCTTCTGTGTTTCACGTGGAAAACATGGAGTAAATCCGTGACAGTGGCATTCTCGGATGGATATTATCTCTGCATGGATGCATATGCCCTCTGCTCCAGCTCAACAGCTGACTTAACAACAGAAAAACATCCAGGCAGTGGATTAAAAAATGGGTCACCCCACGTCCAGGGCTCTATGAATAGAAGCAAGCTCGGATGTGCTCGTACACTCAAACTGCTTCCTCAGATACTGTTAATTTGATCAAAGCAAAAAACACTGTACAAGCAAGCCTGGTTACTAAAAACAAAACAAAGCAAAAAACATGCTTTGCCACATCTTTGAGTCAGCTGGTGCTCCGTCAAAGGAGCCTGAGAGGAAACTCTGTTTTTGTTAAATGTAAGAAGTGTTTCCCTCTGTGGAGCAAACGGTAATTGAGCCTCATGGATTGACTGCAGTGCTGTCCATCTGCTCCCTCCTCTAGGTACTCCCTTCCCTAAGTGCTTCATGCAGGTGGCTAAGAAGATTTTGTCTCGTCTGTTCCGGGTGTTTGTCCACGTCTACATCCACCACTTTGACCGTGTCTCCCAGATGGGGGCCGAGGCTCACGTCAACACCTGCTACAAGCATTTCTATTACTTCGTCACGGAGTTCAACCTGACGGACCACAAAGAACTGGAACCCCTGGTGAGTCAAACACATCTGAACACAAACCGATGGGGTTTAATAGAAAACAGATCATAAAGCAACGAATAAGATCCACGTTTAAATTAGATGATCAAAGTAGATTAAAATATATGGATTTATACCATATTATTTGCTAAAAATAATCGTGATACACTGGATAATTTACATTACTATGATTTTCTTTTACTTCCTATAAAGCTTCACAAATTATTGTTGGATGAAAGGAGTTTAATAATAAAACACTGTCAGTGCCTCTAGTGGCCAAAAGATGTAAGTGCAACACCGTTTTGCAATATTGCATTCTTTGACATTTAGAGATTTATCTTTAATAGACTGGATGTTGGATTTAGGGATAGAAGTTATCGACTAATAAATGAATCTAAATTTCATCTGGCTGATCGTCTACCAATAAATTAATAACCAGACATTTTTGTAAAAATGTCCGTTTTCTTTTGTATCAATAGGATCTTTTCATTAATATGAAGGGCTATTTTTTTCACCCCAACAATATACTGAATTTTTTTTTTAAATTGGTACATTCTTATATTTGAGTTATTTGCTAGCTGTGTTAAATAACAACTGAATGAACAAAACTTTTTTTTTTCTTACACGTTATTAAACTATATATTTATAAGATGTAACAAAGCAAGAACCTATGTGGTTCCTGAATAAGAAAAACCAACTAAAATATGGGAAACATTTGTGATTTCTCATGAACAGCGATATAAAGCTAACAGTAAAAACAGGGTATGTCGCTCCAAAATGCTGCCAGACTATTAACTTTATTTTAATGAACGCTAAAGTTTTCTGTTTTTAGCCTAATCTTGCACTCAGTGCTCAGAGAGACTTTGTTCTTTTAGAAGCACTTTTAAACAGTTGTTTTTGTTGCTCTCAGAGAAAGGCTTAAACTTTGCTCCATTAAGTGCATAAACTCACAGGAGCCTTACAATCTACAATGCTAATTGCTAGCATGTCTTTTTCTAACATGTTACAGATGTTTTGCGTAATGCTTTGAAAGTTCAGTTTAGGCAACTGGACGTTTCTCCTCTCATCCAAGAGGCTTCTTCAGTTCTAACTGATGCAGGATAAATATACTGTAGGTGGGACCTAAAACTAGTGAAAGGAAACAAGAGGTGGTTCTGATGGGTCGTCAGCTGCCTCCTCAGAGTGGTTTCGGTCGCATGCCTCTTTATCGGCTCGCCTACATCTGAGATTTTCGATGCAGGAAGATACGATATATTGGTACGTGTGTTTTTTGGCTGATATCGGTCTTATTTTCAGTCACAGTATCGGATCCGGACATCCTTATTTAAAATGAGTAAATCTTTAAAATGCTTCCCTCCTCTTCAACTGAATCCAAATACTAAGATGTCCGTCTTCTGAAACTTGGAGAAAGTCGTTGGGTTTTGGAGAATTTGCTGATTAAACCAGACGTACCTGTAACAGGTTATCTTAAAGCAGACTACAGAAGTGAGGTGCCCTGATGGTGACCAGCATGAATAAGAAAATGTGAATCATGCAAACTGCTCTTTTCTGCCCTTTGAGCTCTTCAATTAAAAACCAAAACAGAAACTTCCACCTGTGGAAATAAACACCAGAGGTTTATGTTAGTCGGATCTATAGTAAAGCTTCTCTACATTTCCCTCTAATATACCATCAGTGTATTTTTTCTGAGGCCGCCCTTCTGGTTATGCTCAACATGAAGACCCCTCATCCCTCTGAGGAACTTGTTTATGGATTTGAAGCGACATGTTTTTCTGCTGCTTCATGCGGGTTTGACATTTTCTAAGTTCTAAGAAGTAGTTCTCTCTTATCAGTTGCTTGAACTGTAAACTCAGGGCTTTAACCTTTCTTCTCTGACCTATTTTCTGCTTTTGATCCGTCGATGTCTTTTCCATGTGATTAGTGGAGAGAAGCTCCGTAAAACATCTGTGCTGCTGTAAAGAGGAGGGCTGTCCTGGACTCTGATCAATGTGAGGGAAACATTTGGGTTAGGGTTGATTTAATGATTGTAAAATAAATCACACCCATCTGTTTCCTGTAGTAAAAAGCTTAATTAACCCATAAAGATGCTATTTGAGAGACAAAAGTAATGTGTGTTAGTTTTTAGCTCAGATGATTGATCTTAAATAGGAGAAACTTTGGGGGATCTTTTAAAAGAAGCAGTTATGTAAATTTATTATAATAATTAGTCACACTCCTTGCTTGTAAAATGATCAGAGTTTAACTGCAGAAGTCTTTGTGAACTGCTGGCAGTATTGCAATAAATCCGTGCTGGTGCCACCAGGGGCTGCGTTATAAATCAATTCATTTAAATTTACCGTCTAGGAAGAATTTTAGCAAAAAAAAAACAAGTTTTTTCCAACCAATATACTCCTTAGGCTGCTGTGGCTCAAACTAACGCCTGCCTGCCTCTTTTTTTTTTCTTTTATAGGTGTACTCAAAACTAAAAAACTGGCTGTCAACATTTTATGTCCGATAACAATGGTTGTCAATGACAACGGGCCTGCAGACTTATTTTAGCAGCATGTTTCTTGGGCGGATTTAGACACACTTTGAATTAAGGTCAGCTCCCAGAAGAGGAGGCTGAAATAAAAGCAAAAGCTGTCATGTGTTCTATTGACAAAAAATTTGAGGAAAAAAAATGGATTCATTGGGTTAAGCATGAAATAATCTTGAGATTTTATCTTTTAAGCCAATTAAGGCCTCCCAGACCTACTTCAAGCTATTAAAAATGTAAAAACATGCACAGAAAGCAATAAAGGCAGAGATTTAAACCCGTGTTTCCTCAGTTTGGAAGAACAGCTTGCAGAAGGACCTCTCCAGATGTTTTACAGATTCAAATAATTCTTATAGCAGTGCTGTGCATCTTTTAGCCACTAGGGGCGCTAGAGCCGTTACTGTTGGGATTAGCCCTCCTGAAAGCAGCAGGCAGCACTGAACTGTTCCTCCCTCAGTGTTTTGGAATCGGATAGCAGATTGAGAAGTCGTGGAGTTACTGGAAAAGATGAAACGTTCAGCCTCTGGATGAAATCCTGCGTCAGAGAAGCAATGATCATGTAAGGGTCCGATCTGACTTGTAGTGCAGCTCGCTCCCATGTTTAAGAGGAGCTCAGAGTGCTTTAAAGCAGTGCTGTGGGTCACATGACTCATTCAGAGACTGATCAGACCCTCTTAAATGACATAAGACCGAAATATCATTTATTATGTCAAATGAAGCCAATACTTGGATCAAACGTTGCTCAGTGTTGCTTTAAAACCTCCTTGAACTTATGAATAGTCTTTGAAGGAAATGCTTTTCCATTATTGCTGCAAACAAGAAACTTGCAATCTGGAAATAGAATTTTGAGAAATAGAACTTTGAAAAGTTTAACATAAAAAAAAAAAGTCATCAGATTTCATTTTTTCTATTTATTGTTTTTTTTCTTTATTTCTTCCCATTTTTACGGATTTTATATTTTAAAATGCATTTTCCAAGTTGCAAACCTTTCAAACAGTATTTTACGGATCACTTTGTTCACTTAGAGCCCAATAAAAATCAGCAGAGCACTAGAAACGCATCTTCGGTTCTCACTCCTGATAAAAGAGGATAAGAAGTGAAGAGAAACTTCCAGCGCTGTAAAAAACAATTCGTAAAATTCAACATAAAATAGAGGAATTTGAAAATACTTGAAATAATTGAAAACATGAATTAAAATGATAAATAAACACTTTAGAAAGATATTTACCTTCTGAAAAGTCCTTCAGTGTGAGGAAGGCCCCCCCGCCCCTTTGGGAATTTAAAGGAGGAATGTGAAGGCGTTGTTGAAGGCAGTCTGACCTGCATAGCTCTGGTTTAACTGTGTTCTTATCACTGTTATGCTGGTTTCCTTCTCTTAATTGCGCTTTTATTTGAGCACAAATCATTTTCTGCACCTGACTGATAGTTATTAGGAGTTTTTTTCAGGTATGGCTTCCAGGAAGCAACACAAAGTCCCTCCTCCTGCTGTACAGCAACACAACCTGTGCTCAGAAACAAAAAGCTCCAATAATGTCTTCTTTCCAATCCGTTATTCTATGACCTTTTTTTCTAAAAAAAATCTAATGTCAGGTTTTCAAAAGCTTATCGTTAACAGAAACAAACCTCTGATCTATATCAGTCTCCTTGTAATACATCTTTAAGTTTTAGATGAAATCATATAGATGAAGGCTTCGTTTTAAGATGCATTTGTGGACTTTCAGGTTTGGACTTCTAAGTCTGATGGTGTTTAGAGTCGACCAAAGGGTTTTTTTCTGACGGATAACTGACCAGGCTGTGTCCCTCTGGTTCCACAGAAGGAGATGACTGCTCGAATGTGCCACTGAGAGGCCTGTGGACACGCCAGGAGCATCCATCCATCTGTCCGTCCATCTCCATCCATCCATCTCCAAAACTGAATCAGAGTGACGCAGAAGCAGAGAGTCTATTTTTATATTTAAGTACTGTAATCTATTTTATCCACATTCTGTAGGTTTTAAACCAGAAACTTCTCGTGTGAGACAATCTGGATAAAAAGAAAGAAAGCAACCCTGGCTGACAGGTTATCAGGGCGCAGTATTAAATGGGGTTTGCTTGTGTTGGTGGTTTTCTGTTTTATTGTCATTCCACAATGTTATCTTCTTCCTGTCAGTTTAAAATGATGTAAAATTTGATTTTAATTTCTTACTGTAAGTCTTAAAAATCACTATGTTGTTCCATTAAATTGATCTTTAATCTTTTTTTAAGTGGAACTGGTTCGTTTGTGTTGATGTTTCTCACTTGGTTCCCTTTTAACCTGAGGTCTGTATAGCAGATGTGTTAAACTTACACCATCGGTGTGGATGAGTTAAATGGTCTCCTAGTGGCCCAGACGTTATCAGAGGCGTGTTCTGTTGCACTCCGGGCCTCCAGCCACCCGTCGGTTTCTCAGGTGTCAAACCTGCCTTGTTTGTTGCAGCTATGCTTGGCAGACGGAGGTCATATGAGACTTTAGCCTCGCGTGACGCTTCCCCAGCGTCACATGGCTCTAAAAGCAATATCCACAGCCCCTCCACCAGGTGGCGCCAGACACCACCAGCATCAGGGAATAGAGCTTCAGCCGCAGCTCTGTTCAAATCCGCCCAGCGCACCAGTTCTGGGCCCGAAGTGCAGAGCTGATTTGGATTAAGCCGCTTATGTAAGAAACAGGCCAGACTGTACTGTGATGGAAACAGAGAACAGTTTGTTGTGAATGAGGCCCGCCTGACTGGGTCAATAAAAGGTCCTGAGGGGAGGGGAGGGGGGGGGAAGCTCAATCCTCTAACTTAGAGGCGTTGCTCTGTTTTAATTAAACAAATGACATCAATGATGAGCAGCAGGTTCGTGTCCACTAGTGAAGAAGTTCTGATCGGCACAAAACAAACATGCGACATCAAATATGCATGTTTTAGTTGCAGGAGGACAGGTTAGTTTTTGAAAACTCCAATAAACCAAAATAAAGGCAGCCAGATGTTCTAGAAAATCTACATCTAGGAGGAGCGAATCCTGCTGTCAATGACTCGATGCAATCAGCTGGGTTTAGAAAATGTAACCAAGCAGTCAGGATGATCTGAATAACTTCTCTCTACAAAGCGCCTTGAAAAATACAAATTTAAAAGTATTTCAAAGAAGGTTAGGAACTAATTAACAGTCTAGATTTCTTACATTAGGTCATCATTTCATTTAGAACTAATCAGTATATGTTGTATTCTAGATATAATTTAATTCTGTATATAAAAAAGAAGCTCAGACTGCTGCTTCAGAGATTTGTTAAGTTGCTGAGATCTCTAAACAAAATAAAAATGACCAACCTTGTTTTTAAAACAACAGTTTTCTCACTTCCAGAGATTCTTCTCTCCAGATCTGTGTAGGAGATATGTAGCAGCTGCTGCAGGTATTTAGCAGAAATAAAACCTGCAGCTCTGTGCTGCGTGGGCTGGAGCTATAAAGCATCAGCTGTGTTGACTAATGAAGGCGTTGAAGAGGTCAAATGTATGGGACCGGGACAAATGAACAGACTGGTTTCTACACCTTTGCACCTTCGCTGCAGGCTCAGTGTTGATTTTGGGTTAGCTTAGTGTTGTAGTGATGTGCAGGGGCAGCTTGATGCTGAAGAGCAAACAAGCTGATGAGATTCCAGGAGGCTCCTCCCCACCCCCCCCCCTTTTTTTTTGCTCTGTTACTTTCTTTGCTTTTCTATCAAAAACACTTTATTTTTGTCTCTCCTCCATGTAGAGCAGATTTGTAGAATGTAGGACATGTTTTCAGTTCTTTCCACCTGAGCTGTGCTGCTCCTCCTGAGGCACCACGACCTCTGCGCTGTTTTTCAGATCAGTGCTCTCCTCGCCTGGTGATGTTTTCTTAGTTGTGCATTTAGCTCCATCCATCATCTCATCACAACTCTGTGCAGCTCTTCTGTTCCTGCTGAGGAAAGAATTCCCACGTTATGATGCTGCCACCACCAAGCATTACCATAGTCCTATGCTTTTTTTCAATAGATGGACAGTTACATCAGCCAGGCAGTATTTTTGGCTGATATTAGCTGTTTTTTCCTTGTGTCGGTTGATGTGTACAGTACATATGTTATTAGCAGTGCGCCCTCTATGGGTGGTGCAGTGTTTGCGCAAGAGTTTGGTTAAAAATGATTTGAATAGTTTAAGTTTATTTATGGGTTTATTGATAGCAATATTGAATTCCCAGTACATAGTAGAGTAAAAAAGCTAAACTTAAAACAACTGCACTTTAGAGGTGGCAGTTTTAGCAATTTAAAGTAGTTTGTAGTTTATTTTATCGCTTTATTTAGATTAGTTGCTTTTGACTTTGCTTTGATCAACTGTTGGAAAGGCTGGAGTGGAGTTGGAGGTATAGGCGCCAGAACAACTTTCTCATAAACAAAAGGGGAATACTGCAAGAAAAACTTGGAAACAACCACATGAGTTCAGCAGACACACCTCCTGAAGTTGTCATTTTAATTCATGTAAATGGAGGAAAAAAAGGAATATTAGCTCAAGAATCAACCCAAAATCATTGGGAGAAAAGGATCCGTATCATCATTGGCCTTAAAAAAGCTGTTGCTCCGTCTCTATTGTTGAATATATCAAACCTTTTTCTTTATATTTAGGAGTATAAAAATAAATTTGGGCAGAAGTAAAAACCATAATATCTGTTTTCAAGAGCACAAAAGTTTTCTAATCTAAGTAGCTTGTGTGTTAACATGAGAACGCTGCAGACTACTTCCTGTGAAAAGACTCGCTGTTTACGGTTTGCTCTCCTGCCCTTTAAATGGGACAGCCCGGTCAGCAGACAGAAAGTAACATCAGGACAATGAAGCTTGTTTACAAACCACAAGTCTCAGCAGACACATGGTTTCAGGTGTGTTTTGGTTTAATCTTGTTTTTCTGTCAGTGAAGTAACTCGATGTCGTGCAGAACTGACAAAATCGTACATAAAGTTTGTGTCTTTCTAAAAGTAATTTAGTATAACTACTGATACAATTCAGTCAGAGCTGATAAAAATACTCACATCCTTTAAAGTACAGCACAAAGACTCAGGTAAAAGTACTGATTAAACTCCTTTATTTAAGGAAAACTTTGTGCAGGTTCTAAATTGTACTTAAGTTCAAAAGGAAACTGAAGCTGATGTCTTTAATGCCTTTAAAACACAAGATAACTTTAAAAACTATTCTTAAAAGCGGTTTTATCCATTAAAAATGGGCTGATTTTCATCCCTTTTTTAACTGTGTTGTTAGAGAGAACACAGTAAATACTGACTTGGTCTAGTTTTGTTCTAATTAATAAAAATCAAACTAAACAGAAGCTCTGCATAAGCAGCTGAATACTTTTAGAGCTCTGGTATTCATTTCAGTGAAGTTGGAAATATAATGATATCGTTTTTTTCCATTACTGCTTCAAACAAAACAAAAATCCACCAATAAAATTGTGAAAAATTTCCTAAAAGGTTTTGAAAAATAGTTTGCTGTTTTCTCTGATTGTATTTGTTCAAATAGTTTTTTTTCATAACTGATTTTCAAACTTTATTTTTCAAAATAAGATTTAAAAAGAAGAAAAATAAGTTTGAAAAAAGAAAATCTAAAATAAAACCAGCTAAGTTACTCTTAAAACCTTTGTTTTATTGAAAAGTGTCATTTCTGGACTGTTTGTTTTCTTTGTTCTGATAACTGAAGTCTGATAACTGAAAGCGCTTGTCTCTGATTTTCCCTTCAGATGCAACAATGCAACCCTGAGACATGGTTTCAGTGCATCTGCATCCAGCTCAGATTCAAAGAATCTCACCGGTGCAGACAGACCTTCAACAAAATCTAACAATGCGAAGCATTCGGAGGTGATGTCATGCAGTCCGAAAGCTGATTGGTTTAAAGCATGGGTGTCAAAGTGGTTCCAGAAAGGGCCGTGTGGCTGCTGGTTTTCTTTCCACCCTAGCAGTAGCACACCAGAA
>JAUZNJ010000025.1:573801-584919 GCA_034780135.1 Jordanella pulchra | reverse complement strand
GGGAGGCAGGAAGGAAGGAAGGAAGGGAGGAAGGAAGGAAGGAAGGGAGGAAGGAAGGAATGAAGGGAGGGTCTGCTGTTCTTTTTGTGTTGTGAGATATTTTGTTAGAACAAAGAGAGGATCTTATTGGTGAATCTAAAGCCTGTTTTCACACATAAAGAAATGTCTTCTTCCTTCGGTCTGATCTCCCCCCCCCCTGAACCCCGGGGGTCTGGTTTGTTTACCGGTTCGTCCTGCTGTTTGCTTTTAGTGGGTTCATCTGTCTGTACGTTCAGCTTGAATCATTTTGTGTTTCTACGAGAACAATGTCTTAAAGATTGTCTGAAAACAGTTGGTGACCAGGAACAGGAACCGATGTTTGAAGTTTTAAGTTCTTTACTCGCGTCATGTGGATCTTTTCTGGTTGTTCTAAGGAGAACCTGATGAAGTGATCATAATCAGCTCAGTGCTGCTCTGGTTCCATTTGCGTCCATCGGTCCAGTCCTGTAAATGTGCTGCAGTCCTACATCCTGTTGAAAACGCTGCTTAAATGAAAGGCTGCAGGTTCCTCATTAAGCGTTTGTGTTTTATTACCTGCTAACAATCACTGTGTCCTCTGGCTTCTGGCTTCAGTACATTGAAGCTGCAGGGTGTCTGTGGAAGGTTGCTGCTATCCTCCCTCAGTCCACCCACCCTGCCTTTGCCCCCCCCCCTCTAATTAGTTTCCACAGGCCCTGTGTCTATGTGCTGTGATCCAGCAAGGCAGCTGTTAAACTCTTCCCAACATGCCCATGCTTGGACCCGCCTCGCCCCAGACTTTAACAACAGCATCCCTCTGTCTGGTTTACAGCAGTGGAGGGGGGGGGGCATGTACACCCTCCTTTAGGAGTTATTCACCACTTGGCAGTCTTGTATTAAAATGTGAAATTTTCCAAAAATAGCTTTTAGATTCTACAGAGTTTGGTGTGTGTGTGTGGGGGGGGGGGTGCAATGAGTGGGGGGGTGCAGTGCGTGGGGGGGATTAGTTTGAGTTCACTCTCTGGGTGACTCTGTTTGTTTTTTAACTGTAAACTGAAAACAAATACATGGTAATGAATTGTATAAATGTTAACGACTCCAAACCCAGAATTAATGCTTTGATACCAGTTTCTAATTCGATAAGTTTCTAAGTCACTGGAGTCCTCTATGTGATTAAAGATAACAAACAACTTTAGAATAATTAGAAAACATTAACTATGCTTACATGCACAAATTTCACAATCAGGTCCAAACCCTGGTTGATTGGAAACTCAAAGTCTCTGTTTCCATGGAAACTGAATAAAAGGATCCGATCTGGACGCGTGTTTACATGTTTGATCAGATTTAATCATTTGAGCTCATGCTAGTTGTTTGTTCATCCTCAACTTTAGCTGCTCTTTGTGCCTCCAACTCACATTTCTTTTCCTTCACTTCTTCAGTCGTGTCTGTTGCTGTTTTTTTTTTTTTTTTTTTTTCTGTTATGGACTTTCGTCGCATCAAACTTTTCTTTTTGATGGTCATTTTGGTTGAGGACTCACTGGTACCTTATGGTAACGCTCCTTTACTACGTGTTCTTCCACATATAACGTTTAGATCAACCTCATCGGACCAGGAGCCAGTGGATGAAGGTTAATAAAGAGAAAAACGTCACGCTGATGTTGAACACATGCACAGTATCAGCCTAGACTTGAGATTAGTGTGTAGTTTATTTTTTTTTATTGAATAGATGCATCAAACTAACCCCTCCTACCACTTTTAGTTGTTGAGCAACATGTGCTGCAGACATGGACCAAAACATCGGCCGTATTTTTTCTGGTATTGGCTGAAGCACATGACTACTGTTGATCATTTTCAGCACCAATACTTTGATCACATAACTCTCCATTATCTTAATGATCCGTTTAGTGATTTCTTTTGTTTAAATGTAGACTTGTATAAAAGTAAAAGGAAAATAAAAGCTAGAAATATTTTCATAATCCCTTCTGATGGCTCATCATAGCAGCCCCCCCCCCATAAATCTACAGCTGATATCGAGGGTCGGTTCGACTGATGGTAAAAGGATCAGTATCAGCATTGGTGGAGTTCATGTTCCAATCAAAACTCCCTCCGTCCACAAACCGGCTGTGTTTTTTCTTTCCTTCTATTTTAGTTTTTCTTGGTCAGATAAAAGCTTCATTGTTGCGTTTAGCCTCTAAAACTTTGAATGCGTTTTCCTGCTTGTTTTGTTTTGTTTGCAGTCTTAGTGCTGCTTCTGGCTGCTGGCGCAGCAATCTGTTGTGGAAAAAACAATGGTGGAGCCTGTGCGGCGGGCGCGTTCGCCCCCTGGCACGGAGCGTGGCAGATAGAGCTCACCCAGGCTTTAGCTGCCCACTAAGCCCCTCCTCTACATCCACTCCTGCTGCTGCAGTGTCTACTCTAGTTTCATTTCGCTGAGTTTCTGTCTCATTTTCCAGTCCTCTCCAGTTCTCCCACTTTGTTGACGAGCCTCCTGTCAATGCCCCCCCCCCCCCCTCTGCTCTCAATTTCGGCCTTTATTTGGCACCATAAAGACAACCATTCAGTTGGCATTTGAAAGCGAACAAAACATCCCCACGAAAATGTGAAGCCTGCACAGAAACGCCTCTGCAGTCGGGACTCGAGGCTCAAGAATCGCCCTCACTCCCCCGCGCCAGAGTTCCTTCGTGTTTCTCGTTCACTAAGGGGTCACTGTTTTCCATCTGCCTCTAAGGGGTGGGGGGGCTGCTGGCTTCACTCCCAGCTGGAGAGAACGGAGGCGTGCAGCTAAAAAAAGGTCTGACGGGGCATTTTTATTGCAGCCCGGGCTAAATCATGCGCAGTCATGCCTCCTTAAAATCCACAGGCAGGACTGGTCCATCCAGAGGTTCTTGAAAAATGTATTTGGTCATGAAGCACTTCTGCTGGAGTCAGAAACAAATAATCATAGTTTAACTTAAACATTGGAGCAGCTTCTTCAACACCTCATGTTTTACACTGGATCTGAGCTGCGTCTGTCCAATAATGAAAATAACAGGATCATCTGGACTTGGACACTTCCTGCCGTCTGTGTGAAGTCGGTCCTGCAGGTGTTGGAGGTTTCCTGCTTTATCATAGCTGATTAACAGGCTTTTGTTGAGCTGCAGTCGCCTGAATCAACTGAAGTAAAGAAACATTAAAAACCTGCAGGGCAGCCGCCCTTGAGGACCGACTTCCGGCCGGCCTGGAGTAAAGCACCTTGCAGTTAGGAAGCTAATGTGTCTAACAAGCCAAACCAGGAAGGAGGCTGTGAAACTACCCAAGGCTGTGTGTATACAAATGGATCGTTGAATTGAGAAATGAAACTGTCCAAAAGAGTAACTTTGATGTTTTTGCAGATTTTCACATATTAAATTATTGTTATTTTTTACAAATCTTATGTTTATGATTTATTTTATTTTTTCATTTCTTTTCCAAATGTCTTTTTTCTGTTTAGCTTTGCAAATTGCATTCTTTTCAGTTTGATGGATCAGATTCTCTCCACTTCAAACCCAATATAAAAGCTTGTTTTTCACACACACCTTGACCAATAGAAATGTTGCAAACGTTCATACAGACCAATAGAAAAGTGTCTTCGCTCCAGGGCCCGCCCTCAGAAGTACACAGATTCTTTTCCATTTGCATTTTCCAGATCATATTCTATTTGCAAAACTCAATCAGAATCATTTTTAATTTTGAAAACTATTTTGAAATAAAATCTGAATACATACATTTTTGATTTTTCATTAAATTCCTTTTCACAAAATCAGTTCTTCACTTGTAAAAAATCATTTGAAATCTGCAGAGATGATCTAATGCTTTTAAAATGTTCATCAGTCCTCCTTTTTGTGGTTTTAAAAAAGTGTCTCTGTTTAATCAAACGTTTTTGGACAGAAGTGGCGAAGAGATGTCGCGTCCTTTTAAAAACAAACCTTGGTTGTAGCTTTGACAGTCGGCTTCGTTGGTCACTGGATTCTCACGGAGTCTCTGTTTGCTGTTAGACCTTATGGTTACAAAACAAAGGAAGCTTTAAGATGTCCTTTAACTGATTTGTTTTTTATTATTTGACAGCCCCTAGCAGCTAATTAACTTCTACTTAACATGTTCTGTGTTGTTTTTGCTTAACTTGTTTATTTGGGAAGTTCATGCATCTCAGAACCAGTCTAGTCCTGCAGATGAACAACCAACCAATTTCCTTCGTTATTACAGGAATATCTTCTGTCTGTTTGGCTCGGTAGAACTTATTTTTTGTGTTTGGGTCAAATCTAGAGTGAACACTTGGGTGTCTCTCGATATTCTGACCTCAAGCCATTAAAGGCTTCTTTCTGTGACTGGTAAACACAACTCGTGTTAATAGAGCAGCATTAGCCAGTATAAACATTATAAAGACATGTCATACTCGGCTTGATGAATTATTGAGTGTAACACAGACAAAGACGCTGCCAGTTGTACCATTATGACATATGATAGTATTGCTGTGGAAAAAATGAGGGAGTCAGATTTGTTAAAAAGAAAAACATGTAGCAGCTCTATTGCCTTCAGAACCTCCTTGTTACTGGTTAAAGGAAACAAACTGCATAAAATAAGCTTATGTAGACCTGCAATATGGGGGGGGTAATAATCAAAAAGTGCTCTGTGTTCTTCATCCAAAGCATCCATCTAGAGATGGGATCTATTCCACAGAGTGCGTTTCTGTAGTCGAGCTCTGATGTGTTTACGCAGCATGGAGGTCCATCCTCCTGCACATATTCCAAGTCAGATGCTAATCTAATAACCACCCCTTGTTCTGCTGGATTGTTGGAGTCTTTTGTTGTGCATTTGTTGTGTTATTGGCCTTTCAAATTATTATCAGAGTACTTCTGTCATTTTTTTTGAACGAGTTCCATGAATGAATCGTAAATGCTGGGAAGCTGAAAACTGGTTCATCATTTTTTCTCAATGATGGCTTCTATCTATCCTCTCTGTCTAAGATCTGGACAATAGACGTACTTGGAAGCCATAACAACCCACTGAATTAAAAAAAAAGATTAAAATGTTTATTATTTCCAACTAGCAGAGATGTAAAGCCAGGGGATGTCGCTCTGACATACTGTGAGACTATTTATCATAGTGGAAGCTAACTGTGACCTAACTCTGTTTTTAGCCTTGTCATTGTTTGGAGACGCTGATGTTTTAAACCGCTGGTTTAGCAGGTGTTGTTTAGATAATAAAGAGTTGATCCAGTGTTTATATTTACAAACTGAACCTCATAAACTGGACTCTTCTTCTACTCTGGCATTACTTCTGTGGTAAAACTAGTGAGCTTAAGAACAAACAGCAGCAGCAAAAACATCACATCACTGAAAGAAATGATTTCCAAATGAACCTTATCAAATAATCTGTTGCTTTAATACAATAAGCCACAATTAATTCACAGTTAAGAATTCACATAAATAGTTAGAATTTTTAGATATCCATGTTTTGGATGATTTTAATGAATTAATTTAAAGTATCATTGCCGACAACAGGCTCATTCATCACTTAAAAAACAAAAGATGTGACCACTGAGCGTATCGGTGGATTCTGAAGCTGAATCTAATAAAGTTTTTCCAGTTTTTACTTCCACTATTTGATGCATTGGCTCAGTTTGCTCATCTAAATCTGACGGATTCGGTAATCAGCAGCCAGATTGTACATTGAGTCTTTTGCTCGTCTGCGATCACTTTCTGTTGGATAATAATTTTTACAGTGAGGCCCGGCCTCTGCTCGCTGGTCTGGTTTCTCCTCGTCTAGAGCGCTCCTTCTTTGTCCTGACTGACTGCTTCCTCCTTCCATTCGTGCCCATATATGGCAAAGAGTTCATTTCACCATTTGTGTTTGGATGGACTCATTCTGCAGTCTCTGCTTGGCTCTCGGATCCATCATGGCCTCTTTTTAGATGAACAGCAAGTGATCAAACAAACCTCAGAGCTGTTTCTTTGCTGAAACACCCCGCCTGCTCTTGTTATCGGGTTGAAAGGCTTGTTTTTTCTCCAGGACAGTAGACTCCTGACCTTTTGTGGCAAAGAACATCTCGGTCAGTTAGGGGAAGTGATCGGACGGGTCCTGTATGCTCCTGCTGGGTGTTGCGACACCGCTTCAGTGAGGCTTCACCCTCCTGTCCTCCCAGATATTTAGTGAATTGACTCTCTTGTTGCTAGGCAGCAGTGCTTTCATTGGGGGAACACTGGGTTTGTTTGTACTTCAATCAGGTTGAAAAACATCCAGATTTCTCAGTCGTTTTTAAGCCAGAAAGTGTTTTTTATGACTTTTCCATTAAAGGTTAGCATTCTGTGCTGCGTCATGTAAGGAGCTGTATGCGCTCTCTGCTGCAGCGAAGCCGCGGTCTGAGCGCTCAGAGAAGCCGCCTGGAATGCAGATTTGCTCAGGGAAGGTGGGGGTGAGGCGGAGCGCTGCTCTGACGTCATCGTAGCTTACTGTGAAGATGCAGGAGGGTGACGACCCAGGAATTCAGGACGGAGCTTGCAGGCTCTGTAAACAGACGCTAAGGTGATACGAGGATCGCCTTTCTTCCTTCAACTGCAGGCAGCTTGAAGCGTCTGCAGAGGAACACAACGCCGACTTCAGTGTGTTGTTTAACCAGGATTCTTTACATCAATGTCTCTGTTTGGTGACTAAGTGCATTCAGCCTGTAGGCAGAGATTTACTGGTTTACTGAAGGTTTCGCCAAAGCTTACCTCCACTGAAACATTAGCAGCTCTATACATGATCCATCTATGGTTTACATGAAAAGCTTCCATGCTCTGTAGTAGGGATGCACCAATTCAGTTTCTCTTTAGAATAATGAAATAACTAGGATGAAGCTGTCTAGTTTTCTCTGTAGAGAAGTTACAACTCAAGTGCAAAATGAATCAAAATCAGTGATCTGTTCATTGAAATCCTCCCAGCTGCACCCTGGTTTTTATTTTTGTTTTTATTTTCCAATCAAAACAAAGTTCTGCAGGAAGCATCGATATTGGAGGCGTATTGAGCTGCTGTTGAAGTGATTTTATTTAATTTTTTAATTTGATCCCGTTTTCTTGGATATCGGTGTTATTACTGGATCGTTGCTGCAGTAGTCTGCATGTTGTCTTCAGTTAAAGTTTCCATTGTTCTGTGGACGTCGTTGCTCAGCCATGTTTGCTGATTCTCCAGCAGAGCATCAATGATGTTGAAGCCTAGACTCTGCGGTTTGAACACCTTTCTCCAGACTCCGTGTCTCGATGGATAAGAGCCGACGGTAAAGACGACATGGAGACGTTCAGGACTGACGGCTCATCTAAAGCTGCTCCGGAGTCCATGTTTGTCGCTGCTCTGCGGTGCTCCTCTCTATAGTATGGAGACTGTGACCTGCTGCAGAGCTGCTTTTCTCAGACGCACCTTAGAGGCTGGAAATTGGTCTCTCTGGGTTTCCATGGCGATCAGATGTAGGTACCAGCTCCTCTCTGTCGACTGAGGGACGGATGCCAGGATGCTACCCTCCCTGTGAGCTGGGAGTGGTACGATCCAAAGTCAAGGTCATCAGGAATAAGGGGGGGAACCGAGGGGCCGGAACCGTGGGGGGGGACAGTCGGCACACACACCTCCTGCTGTGTTGTGGTGTGAACAGTGTGTGATCCTGTTTCTGTTCCAACACCAGACTCTCATCCTAACCTGCCTGATGGTTGCCCTGAGCCGTCCCTCTTTGGGGCCCTCTAAATTTACCCCCGGTGTCGCCTTTCAGGCACAGGCGGTTGAACACAAGCTGCTTGCATCTGGGGGGAGGCAGAGACTTGTTGCACAACGCTGGCCTGCAGGAATCTGAAACATGTTTATCTTCAGCTAAGCAGGACGGCGGCACCAGCATGCAGGAAACATGGAGGAGCTGGATGTCTCCTGTGTGTAAACAAGAAGAAACCGGGCGACGAGAAAAACCTGAAATACTGCAGCCATGCTGATGGCAACAGCTCTGGGTTTTAACTCTGGTCTGTCCGGGTTCAATGAAGCAGATAAACATGGCTGAGAGGATAGAAGAAAAACATGGATGTGGAATCACTTTGCATATCTGGATTTAATCTGGTTGAATCATTTTTAGACGAATCTGTTGAGTTATGAGTTAATTTTTATCCGCATCCGTTAAAACATTCATTAGTGCATTCAGCAGACATGCCTTAAGATCATGTGAGGCGCATGCATCACTGCTCCCTCTGTTAACGGTCTGTTATTAATGTTTACTTGATTTGTAGATGAATGTTTCTTCTTTCCAAGTGGAGATTTGTGCAAAGTTTTTTAAAATCATTTTTCATTTTATTTATGTAAATGGAGAAAGAAGAAGCAACGTCTGCTTCTAGAATCAGCGACACATTTCTGATTAATTAGACTGATTTCAAAATTGGTATCTGCATCAGCCTTAAAAACCTGCATCTATCATCCTTTAGGCCTGGTTTATGCTTGACAAGTGACATCATCATTTCAAACAGCTCCTATTATAAACAAATATAAACCGCTATAAGTATTGTAACTGTGCCTTTAAGATGATGCACAGGAGGCTATGTTTTACCGCTCCAACTTAAACATGGCGGTGCTGGAGGACGCACGCGTAGCTGCTGCTATCGCATTGATTTATCAGAATCCATGATTTCACCTTTAAAAGATGAAATGTTCTTGTTTCTCACGGCGTTTGCTGCTGGGTCATTCTTGACCCTGATTGGCTAAAAGCAAACCTCCCCTCAATCAGCCATGTGTGGAAATGAACGTCTGTTTTTCGTTGTTAATCCGGTCGCCAGGTGAAAATTATCTCTATGATCAACAAATGAAAGAAATCCTAGATGACGCCCAGAAGCTTTGATTATGCTTTTCTACATCTGCGTGAAGGAAGGCCGTCTGTGTTCTACACACCACCCTAGAGTCGGCCAGAATATTAGGTACAGCAGGATTTCCTGAGAGTATGAGCGTCAAGCCGGAGACCTTATGGTCGATACCAGCTGCTGGTTTTCCTTGAAATGTTTCAGATTTTTAACTCAATTCAAGTTTTTTGTTGTTTATTTTTTGTATTTGTGTGTTTTATCTTTCGTTTTGCCCCAAAATTTGAAAAAGATTCTAAAGTTATCATTAAGTTTATCATTTTTGATCAGTTTTTCTTAAAAAACAAAAAGGGAAAAATATTTATTTTCATTAAATATTCATCGCATTCAAACGAATAAAGTTTTCTGTCCGATTTGTTGCTCACAGCTGTTCAGCTTCCTGTCTCTGATTGGTTGATTTGCACAGCTGTACAATTACAACAAACAGACACATGTGGCAGGAAGGCTGAAGGATGATTGGTGTTCAGATACAGATTTGTTTTATTCCACCACAATCTTTTCCATTTCTACAGAAAGCTGAATTAATTTAACTTTACGGAAAGTTTCTGTAGTTTTTAGCTCTGGAGTCCATTTTAAAGGCTCAATTTCTTGTTTCTTTCCATTATTGGCTGAAGGAGTATTGAAAATGTTTGCTGTAAGATGACATCTTTTATTAAATATCGAATGGATCTGTTCTGTGTAATAAGTTTTAAAAGCATTGGTTTTTATCAGCAGTGTTTTTTTTTTTCTACATTGAGAAATTAAATCTTGACTTTTCTCTTTTGAAGCTTGCAGCTAATTTTACAGCTCGGTTTAAGTTGGACTAATAAATTCATTTAGTCCTGTTCTGTCAAACATGGGCCTGGTTGCTTTACATTGCCTGTTCAGAATATAGCAGCTAAACGGACAAAGTAATTAAAGGAAATAAACTGTAACCATAGCAACAGAATGAAGTTTGTCACATGGCTGCTGCAGCTTCTAAACTTTTTCGTTGCGTAACAGGAAACGTCTCCAAACATCTGTCCCCAGCACCAGAGACTCTACCCACTCAGGCTATTTCTGTCTTCCTGTTTACTAAACCCCGTCCCCCACACTTAGCTCCAAGTTCACTGATGAATCCAAGCTGGCAGAGGTCATGTGACCTCACTGATTACTGACGCTTGCAGAGATGAAGCAGAGGAGCAGCTTTAAAAACCTGCTTCTTTTGTTTTGACTTCTCTCCTTGTTCTTCTCCCGCAGTGCGAGGATGCCGTCCAGGCAAGATCGTTCAGATGACGGAGGCGGAGGTGCGAGGCCTCTGCATCAAGTCGCGGGAAATTTTCCTCAGTCAGCCAATCCTTCTTGAGCTGGAGGCTCCACTTAAAATCTGCGGTCAGTCCCCCCCCTCCACCGACTGTTAGAACCAGTTTCTATACAAGATTCACAGGAACATGCTTTTTCTGTTTTGCTCAGGCGACATCCACGGACAGTACACAGACCTGCTGAGGCTCTTTGAGTACGGCGGCTTCCCTCCAGAGGCCAACTACCTGTTCCTAGGAGACTACGTGGACAGAGGGAAGCAGTCTCTGGAGACCATCTGCCTGCTGCTGGCATACAAGATCAAATACCCCGAGAACTTCTTCCTGCTCAGAGGCAACCACGAGTGTGCCTCCATCAACCGCATCTACGGCTTCTACGATGAGTGTAAGCCGGCGCACAGAGATGATGTCATCCCCCAGGAGCACAGAAAAACCTCACAACTCATTTCAGTTCTTTAACGTTAAACCCCCCCCCGCCACACGCTCTTTACTATTCCAGCCAAAAATGTCCATTGATCTCGACTGCAGCCACATTGTTTGTTTTTAAAACTTAAATCACTTTCTCTAAGCTATAATCACAAAAAACAATGTTTTTGATTAAAACATAACGGGGACATATGCTGCGTCTTTAAAGTTTGGTCGTAAAAAAACGACTCTGTTTGATGTTTTTCTATTTTATCGGAATCAGAATGATTTATATTTAGCAAAGCTAACTTTATTTATCTGCTTTACTTTAAGTTTGACCACAAGTTTCAAGCTGTTTCTAAGTTTGTCCCTGGATACTTGTCCTGAGCTAGTTTATTTATATAATCCTTTAGACTTCTTTATAAAGAAAATCCTTAAAAAGATTAAAGATCTTTTCCTATTTTTTCCCTCCAAAGATTCATATGAGAACTTGACTTGTGTCCTCGAGTATTCATGTGGATGTAGCATTAGCAGTTAGCATTAGCAGTTAGCATTAGCAGTTAGCA
>JAUZNJ010000025.1:535612-568169 GCA_034780135.1 Jordanella pulchra | reverse complement strand
AGAGAGTGGGACCATGTTTGGGGCAGGCAGTTTATTAACCATGATAAACATAACAGCATGAAAGCAACCTCTGATGAAAACCATTAGTTTAATTTGCTCAGTGAGAACAGTGTCTGCTTTATTGAGACATAAGATGTCTTCAGTATATATTTAATACGGAGGGCAAAGACCAGTCAGTCAGCATTAATGACAAATACACTGACAGAGATCATCCTCTGGCTACACAGATGAAGCTAGATGTCTGAAGATTTACCAGTTCAGATATGAAGAACAGTGTGACAAGGTGCACTACAGAGGGCGCGGGCGGGATTTGATCCCAAGACTCCTGGGTGAAAGTCAAGCAGATGTCCCTTTGGCTGACGGGTCAGCGGGATTCTAAAATTAATTGTGGCAGCCTGCATGGAGTACCAGGACGTGCTTGGGAAAAGAGGGGGAGAGATGTGACAGTGTGTGGTCCTGTCTCTATGCCTCCAATAGATCATGCTACTTGGCCAAGGGGATATCCCTTTGGACTGACAGGTCAGCACGTGTGACTTTCCCCCGGGAGTCTGGGGTTCAAACCCCGCCTGGGCCCTCTGTAGTGTGCACCTTACCACAATAAGATTCTTTAGATGATAAATACACCCCTTAGCGTACCAGTGAACTTTGAACTGTCTGCAGGGAGTAAACAAGCAAAATGACTGACCTTGCACTACTGCCCAACTTTCTCTAGAGGAAATAAATCATTTTCCAGTTACTACCTGCTCAAAACCCTTGACTTAGGTTATGCAATACATACAAAATAAAAACATCCTTCATCTTTTGCACCTACTTATCATAAACTACTTATTAAACAACATCTAATGAGAACTGAACTGATATTAAATGATTGAAACTGTGGAGTCAGATCTGTGGTGTTTGTTCCCACCAGAGCCCCTCTTGTTTTTAGAGTGATGTTAATTAACAGTGAGATAAACAGCTCACAAAGAAACATAAAGGATCTGCGTCACTGTGTGGATTTACAGTCAGGCGTGTCTTTTCAAGGGACACATAAAAGGGAGCTTTCTGCAGCCCTGGAAGACTGCAAGCAGCTCATGCAAACCGTATGCGCTAGTTTTCCTGTTTCTTTGCCGGGGGGGAAACTCCTGAGGAGCGAATGAAGAAACAAATTTTGCTCTTGTTCACATTCAGAGGACTAGTAAGCAAAGGGAAAAAAGGAAAAAGGAGAAAATGGCCAATTCTGTGTTACGGCCGGCCCAACCCAAGGATGTATGCGATATCTTGCGACTCATAAAGGTAAAACTCTTCATCTGTTTTACCTGCAATGCTTTTCCACAAGTTCAGAAGATGAGTTCAGTGAATGTCTTCATGCATTATAGGAACTTGCTAAATTTGAAGAGATGGAGGAGAAGGTGGTGCTCACAGAGAAAGGTGCTGTGACCTAACCTACTGATTATCTAAACATGTTAAACTCTTTCAGTAAATGGAAGGAAAATGTTATATGGTGTCGATTAATGTCTAACTTTTATTTAGATCTACTTGAGGATGGTTTTGGGGATCATCCGTTCTACCGCTGCTTGGTTGCTGAGGTCCCCAAAGATCACTGCTCAGGGGGTAAAAACCTGCCTCCGCTGAATCTGGCAGAGATTACTTTGACATCTTATCTGTAACTTCTAGTTTCTTTTTTCAAGGGTTTTCTGTAATTGGCTTTGCAATGTATTACTTCACATATGACCCATGGATTGGAAAGCTTCTCTATTTGGAAGACTTTTATGTCATGCAGGAGTTTCGAGGTAAAGTTGTTCAGCTGTGGTGCTAAAGTGTAATAATTTACAGATATGTTGCAACGTTGGAAAAACCTGTTGTAATTGCTCTGTCTGTTTAATGTTTCACCAGGTCTTGGCATTGGTTCACAAATCCTGAAGGTTCTGAGTGAGGTACAGACACCTTATATAAGATCTGTCTTATAACCGGTCACATATTCAAGTTGATTTCAGATGTATTAGCTGCTATATGCTACTTTTGTTTATTTAAGATCGATTTTCTGAAATGTCTTTCCTCCAGATTGCTGTGAAGACCCGCTGTAGCAGCATGCATTTCATTGTAGCAGAAAATAACAAGCAGTCAATTGAGTTCTACAAGAGAAGAGGAGCAGCTGACCTGTCCTCACAGGAAGGCTGGCGTCTCTTTGAGATCCAAAAGGAGGATCTGCTGAAGATGACTGCAAAATAAAATGCTCTGATCATTAAAATAACAATATTGCAATATGTCTATAAATTTGATCATTACCCAATTCTGCAACATTTACCTCATTCACACCATAAATTAAGCAGATGAACTGATATGAACTGATTGCTTCTTTTATTAAAATGGTTTTTTAGAAAATGTCCTCCATGTTATTAAAGTTGGACTTTGTGTACCAAATAAGCGTTTTTCTAAACGGAAAACCAGCTCATTGCTGGGGAAGATGTTATCCCACCCGTCTACTTCATTATCAGCTATTCTTGTACCACACTACCTGAAATATGTTCTCTTTGTACCAGCAGGCCATCATTTCCTTGTTCCCTGTAGAAAATATGAAAAGAATACTCCCTGAATTTAAAATCTGGTTCCTGCAAATGTAAAATATAGAGATAAACTGTTCATATTACCAGTTCTGACAGCACACAACCTTTATGTGTGAGCGTGTTCCTTCAGTTTTTGAATAGATATGTTAGACAGAAATATATTCATCTCTTTCAGCTTGTTTCATTTCCAATAGACTCATAGGCTACCAGACAATAAGATGCTCCTTGTATGAACCTCTCTGATATGTGAAAGCATTTCCTGATTCATTTGTGCATTTAGCAGCCATGCCCTGCATGAGGGATTTACCTCCCTCCTTAACAAGTGTTGTTTTTTGTGCTTTCTACATTGTTGCTTTATTTAATATTTTGTTTTAATCATCCTCTTTTCTTTGAGGTCATGTGTTGCCATGGAAGCGCGCCCATGAGCAGTGCTGACTAGGACCTGGTGTTTCCACTCTACCTTAGTGGGAAGCTCCACTGTTTGAAAAGATGCTTTTATTTTTGTTTGGGTCCAGATTGTTTTGTTAAATTGTTAGTTGTAATTCTGCAAATAATGTTTTATGAATATTGTTTAGCCCAAATGTTTTTTTCTTTTCTTCTACCTGGAACTGTAATTGTCTCCACCCCTTAATTAGTCCTGGCCATGCATTAAAAACCAGGTGGTTTGAATCGGGGGAGGCTCCCTCCTGTTTGGAACGCATGTCATGATGTCAAATGTCTGAAGAACTGAGGTAACAATAAGAGCTCTACAACTGCTGGATTCTGTCTGATTTTTCATCCCAAACCGACACCCTGGGATCACACAAAAGGTGCATGCCCTACCGCCTCCTCCATTTGCTATTAATAATATGGTTTCTTTGAGTTGTTAATAAATATTTCTTTTTGTTTTAAATAGAATTTTGTAATATTATCACTGTTTTCATTTTTATCATGTAAATGGAGGAAGAGAGAGATATAAGCAAAGAACTGACCCCACATGTTGGGAATCAGACAGACATTAAATAATGGGCATCGATATCACCCTTAAAATAAAACGGTATCAGTTGATCTCTATAATTGGACAAAGATATACGTGTCAGAACTATGAAATGTTGTGATGCAGTCATAAAATGCTCATCAAGTTTGTGCTTCTTGGAAATCTGGTATTTACTGAGGTGGTAACTTGGATATAAAAAAAGAGCTACCAGTTTAGTTCAAAGTATATTTCATGAATTACAATGGCCTAGTCAAAGTCCAGATCTAAATCTAATACTCTAACGCAAACTAAAATATGCTGCAGATGTAATCGATCAAATCAGATTAATCTCAAACAATAACAAAGTAAAATGCTTACAGCAATCACTGATTCAAACCGTTTATTAAGATCATTTATTTTTGTTAATCTTTTTCTTTTCATATTTCTGTTCCCTTTTGTTTTGGTCTATGGGATATAATTCCAGCATAAAATGTATAGATTTTTTGGCTGAGAGGAGTTTAAATGTGAAGAAAGCCTGAGGTGTGTTTGTAGACTGGGTGCTCTCACTAAAAAACTGTCAACAAGCATTTTAAAAGTTTTTCTTTTTCTGTAAAACTTGTGGTTTCGGTTGTCTGGCCCTCCACTCGTTGTTGCAGAATGGTTCAAGCTGCCAATTCTTTGAGTTTGTAGAAACGCCAAACTGAAGTTTTGCCACAGACATCCTCACATCGTGGCCTTTTTGGTAGCTTTCGGGTGATTTCCACCTCAACTCTTCCGCATTTTCCTGCCGCTCTCGGGCTGTGACGTGTCGTGCTGACGGCGGCCTCGGAGCTGGAGAAGCGGGGGGCTGTAGCAGGACACTGTCTGGGTTTAGACGTCCTGCTTCGCTTTTCAGCGGTGTTCCAGAAACAACCCCCTCACCCCTCCTTCTCTGCTCGTTCCCGGCCCGCCCAAATCACACAAAATTCCCGACTGAATCCTGCCCGAGTCTGGGGGAACCAGGCGGCCTGGGAAGCCGTGGAGCGGATAGAGGCCATCCCTGCAGCATAAATCTGGTACGCAGCTTTGTTGTGCTCCCGGGGCGCCTCTTATCGTGGCTGTGTCTCTACCGGTGTGCGTTTATGGCTGTTTGTAGTTGTTTGTTATGCATTTTTTTGATTAAATGATTTGATGTAAAAGCGAGGCCGCTCGGGGATGGGCCTCTTCTTTTCAGGCCCGGGCCTAATTGAGGCCGTGATTGGTAAAGGAGGCCTGTGTTGTTAGCAAGGAAGCTAGTTAGCCATCAAACCGAAAGTTGACCGTGTCTTCCTTGCCTGTTTTATTTTTTTATTGTTGAAAGACAACTGACTGAGCATGGATGGAGTTAGACTGACCCATGCTTAGTTAAACTCAGTATAGTTTGCACATTAAAGAGCAATTTTATTAAAGTTGAAGTTAGCTTTCTGTCAAACAGAAGGCTAACAAAATGGCGGACGCTTGTGTGATCGGTGGTCATGGAAAAGGTGTGTTTAGCACTCCGCTAGCTAGCTGTAGCTCTCTGCACAAATAAATTGCAAACAAGGCGCTTGATCTGACTTTCTTTTGTTGTTTATGTTACGACGCTTTTGTTTTAATGCAATCAACATTTTATAAATCAGAGTTTAATATTTTAACAATCGGAATTTGCATTGAAATCAGCGTTGATGTTACCCCAGCGGTCAGCTGGACACGGTGCCTTTATTCATCTCGGATGGCTTTGTGTTTGACTTAGACTCACATACGAGATCAAGAAAGTTAATCCAATTAGTCATTTCAATTTAAATATATGCTTGTGAATCTGATAAAATCAGTGTGATATTCTGTTGTTGGCCTCATCGTAACGTTGTCATCTTTTCTGCCCACCTAGAGGTGGGGGATGGTACATTCAGAGGAAATTGGCACCTCAGCTTCACCTTTTTTTGTTTACATCTCTGTGTCTTCTATTTGTTGTGACAGTGCACATTTCTTTAGCATGTGATCTTGTATTCTTCCCATTGAAGGATATTATTAGATTTCTGGCTTTAAGGGCCATCTTAGTAAAATTTATTTGTGAAATGAAATGATCATTTTATTTGCTTCAGGAGCTTACCTTTGCAACTGAAATGCATCTGTAAATAAAGCCACTGTTCTAATGGTAATTGGAATTTCTTTATCTCTAGCAATGCCAGTACCAAGTTTACAACACTTCCTTAAAAAAATTAATATTAAGGTTTATTCACCCTTTCTTATTACTTAACTTTTCTTTTTCTTCAGAAATGATGGTTATTTACAAATTGAAACAAAGAGAATATATAGATAAACAAAGATTTTAGATTCTATTTTAGTTTCCCTTTTCTGTGTGCAAATATCAAGAGGTGCAAACCAGTTTGGTTCTGCCTGAAAACAATGATCAGACCGTGAGTCTCCAGGCAGTTAAAAGGTCCTGAAAGAAAGATGAAATTCTTAGCCATGCAGTTGGACACGATGATAGAAATAGTTTGTGTGATAATTAAAATACTAAAAACTAAATACTAATCCATTTATCAATATGCTATTTCTTAGTGCTATAATCACAGGTAAATATTAAAATGAAAATTCTTCTGAAATTTCGTTCTTTTATGTAAATCTATTTAAATTAAGTCATTTTGGGGGGGTTAATCGTATACATGCCGTTAGCTGTCAATCATTTTTGCTCAACTGCATAGATGTTATTTCTTAATATTACTGTGTTGCTGTTATTTCAAAACATGTTTACATAAACAAATCAACTCCATCATCTGTCTTTGTACCAATACCTTCTGTGTGGCAACAATGACTGTGGCCACAGTTGAGCTTCCAGTTTGGAAGATGGCTTTCACATGGTAAATGTTTACATTTGCATCCATGTATTTAGTCAATAGAAAATGATCTGCCTATTGATGCAGGCAAAAAAGGTTTGCACCCTGTCTGATGAATTGCAAACCCAAATAATTTTGATATGTTCCTGAAGATGTGGTTTGCGTGTTCAGATGTGTTTGCATCAGTTTTTAGATGTTCCAGCTTTCTATAGATCGGGCTCCCGGTGTTTAAAGGTGATAAACTACTCAGGTTTCACTCTTTTGCAGACTTGTTTGCATTCAGCCTTTCTGTACCAGCTTAGTTCTCCTGCTTTATGTCTAAGTTTTTCTGAAGATTTTGTCCTATATTCTTTAAGATGGATTTTTCATTTGCTTTTGAACCCACAGACTGTTATCATATTAAAATCACAAAGAACTCCGATGTAATATTTTGGACTGGCTGGATTTTTTTTTTCTGCCCCTTGGTGCCTGGATCTCCTAAAACTGACCGTTTTCCAGACAGTCTGGACAGTTTGGTAACGTTTAAAACGTTTTGTCTGAGAAATTATACAAAACATTCAATTCTCTGCGCATTGTTAAAACATTGATGTTTGAACTAGTTTGTACATCTTTTTATAGGTTGCAGTCTGATAAATGCAACACCAGTTGTGTGAATGTAGTCTGTTGCTAAAATATCCTCCACGGGTATAAATGGCAGGGAAAGGTTTTTATGCATTTTAATAATATAAATCAAAATCACCTTTTTTATTTATTGTGTTTAAGCAGCAAAACTAAAATCTTGTATGTTTAGACGTCATTGCATTCAGTTTTCAACCTATAAATGCACTAAAAAGAAAAGGGGAGAGATTTACTTTTTTCGTATCACTTGATTTTGGTTTTCTTTTTTTTTTGTTTTTTGCATGGTGATATTTTTACCTGTGCTGAGGCCTCATGTAGAAACGCACTTGTGTGACAGATGAATGATTTCCTAATATTTGATGGAGTAAATTAAGCCTCCATCTGATGTTTCAGAAACAAAGTCCATATGTTGACAGTCACAGCTGTGTTTCCATCCAGATGTCATCCAAATCTTTAAGAAACCGTAAACATGTCACACCAGAGGAACCTGTGAATTATACACGTTTCAATCCGTTGGAATATTTACTTTATCATAACTGCTTGTATCAGCGATGGTACGTTCCTCCTAAGATGTAGAGACGTTTCTACCGCTGTATTCAGGCCACCTGCTGAAACGGCTGATCAGTCATGTGTGATATTTGACAGACATGTTTCCATCTCCTCTTTTGACAATGAAGTCATTTTTAAAAAGCTAAAAACATAACAGCTCTACTGATGTTAAAACTTTCCTTGATTAAGATTTTTGTGTTAATGAAGTCCTTTGATTGAAATACTTCAAAAATGAGCCTTGATGGAAACGTGTTTATCAAACCAAAATTACCTGGATGAAATATTAACCTTGCTTCATAATTTGGGCCCAATAGGGTTTAAAAAGGAGCCTCGGTAAAATGTCACACAGTGGCAGTTATCATCTGATGCTCTGGACCAAATCAAGTTGGTTTTATAAACATGCCTAGTCTGGATGAAAACATAATCACCAGAGAATTATTACCAATGTTATATTGAGCCCGGCCTCATGCACCGACAATCAGAACACCTGCAAAACTGAGAGTTCAAACTTTGATTCCAATGTTTTAAAGCATTTCTAGGCTCATTTGTTACTTGCTGTTTTTGTGATGGGGGGGGGGGCTGCTCTTTTCCAGCCAAACATCTTTGTCCTGCAGAAAATGAACCTTTTGTATGATTTGCTTTCAGCTCCTCGGTAACAAATGCAGTACGAGGACAATGGATGAGGATGTCACCAGGCTTGCAATACACGCTGAAGAGCCTAAAATAATAATCCACGGATCGGGTCAGTAGACAGGCTTGTTTCTCTATGTTTCTGATGAATAATGTTTGTTTTTGAAGGTTATGTCAACCCATCATCTGTTGCCTTCTCCCAGATGACGGTGGTGCCGGTGGGCAGGAGTTTGTTGTGGAGCTTCAAGAGACTGTGTTGGTGTCAGAAGGTGAGGGTGAAGGCATGGCAGTTCACAGGTTTGCCCCAGAGGAGCTAGTCATCCAGGATGCAGTTGAAGATGTGGTTTCTGAGTATGTGCATGAAGATGAAGATGTTGCTGTAGAAACCTGTGTGATGGCTCTAGAGGGCGAAGAGGAAGGCGTTGCCATGGGAGACATCCCTGAAGATGGGCTGGACCCAGAGCAGCAGGAGGATGACCAAGATGGCTGTGGAGACTATCTAATGATATCCTGTACGTTGACCTCCCTCAGTTTTTAGTGCTTCAGGTTTCATTCCTGTGTAGTTTTTATTTGTTCATCAGTTAAACATGAATAATAGAAGAAAAGAACCAAGGCTTTTGTTTTTAGGCTGATAATTAACATTTTTCAAACCTTTAACTTTGAAATGCCGATCCGTTGAATCCAATGGATTAGATGCCATTTTTTTTGGCTCTGTTTTTCTTTTTTTATTGGGCCTTGAGATGACGTGTGTTAAGAATTGGGCTTATATCTGAGTTGAATCGGGTGATAATGGGAAGGAATAAAATAAAAGGATTGCTTTCACTGTTTGAAAACTTTGATATTTCATGAATCTATTTTGTATTTATGCAACTAGTGGATGAAGCTGGGAAAATGGTGTCTGAGGATGGAACAGAGGTAACTGTGGAAGGAGCTGTGGAGGATCAGGAGGTGGAGAAGGATGAGGACGGACAAGAGGTGATCAAAGTGTACATCTTCAAGGCTGATTCAGGAGAGGATGACATGGGTACGAGTCGAGCTTGTTTGTTTTCTTCTGAAATGATGCAGAAAGGATTATTCTAACTAAACCAATGATGGAAATATTTCTCTCTGCAGGAGAATCGGTTGACGTCAGTGATGGAGACGCAGAGAGCGTTGCTCTAACGGAGTCTACGGGCCAAACTCTGAGAGAGAAGATGGTTTACATGTCGGTCGGAGATTCACACCACAATCAAGGAAACCATGGTGAGCCTTTGGATCCTGTTGGTGTTGAAGGAAAATCTAAACGGCTAATTAAGAACAATAAGCTTGTCTTTTAGTTTAGCAACAGCGGTAATTAAAACCTTGTGAAACCTGCCTTCCAGGGTTGGTTTGAGTGAAGGAAGTCTTGTGTGTCTTTCAGGTATGGAGGACAGTGAGGGCTGTGAAAACCGAAACGGTGCAGCGAGTGCGCTGCTGCACATCGACGAATCCGACGGGGTCGATGAAATCAACAGGCAACGCACCAAGAATAAGAGACGATCAGAACATCGGCAGGTCCAGACGGGTATATAAAACTCTCTGTCTCCTAGTCTCTCATCCATCCTTATGTTTCCTTTTAAACTTGTGGAGATTCAGTGAAATTAAGAAATAATTTAGCTCAACTAAAAATGAATAAACCGTCTCCATGCTTTCCGTGGAGTGAAGGTTGCTCGCCTGTTTTTCTGGACGTTTTTTGACCGTGCGTTTGGAAGATCAGGGTTTGAGGAGACTCATTCCTCCCTCTCTCTCCATCCCTCTCCAGAAAACATCTGCACAAATTTAGACAAAATAAACCTTTGCAAACAATTAAACACTCATTCCCCTGCAAAAACGTTTGGTTTCAACTTATTGAAGTGTTTGACAAAATAAACATGAAATTCATTTGAATTTCTCGGTATTGATGTAACAGATCTACACGAAGAACCGTAGAACTATAAGATGGAGAAAAACCAAATGTCAGTTAATCATTCAACACTTTCTTCTAATTATCGTTCAACCAAACTAAAGCTGCTGTTTTCAGACCAGAACATGACGATATGTCTTCTTTCTTTCCAGCCATCATCATCGGTCCGTACGGCCAGCCGCTGACAGTTTATCCCTGCATGCTTTGCGGTAAAAAGTTCAAGTCGAGAGGTTTCCTGAAGCGACACACTAAGAATCACCACCAGGATGTTTTGACCCGAAAAAAGTACCAGTGTACAGACTGTGACTTCACCACCAACAAGAAGGCCAGCCTCCACAATCACATGGAGGTCCACGCACTCAGCAGCAAGGCTCCCTTCGAGTGTGAAATGTGTGGGAAGGAGTTCCACCAGCAGGGAGCGCTGTTCTCCCACCGGCTGCAGCACCATCACAGGGAGCCCAAAGCCCAGCCGCCTCCTCCCCCCACTAAGATGCACAAGTGCAAGTTTTGTGACTATGAGACGGCGGAGCAGGGCCTGCTCAACCGACACTTGTTGGCCGTCCACAGCAAGAGCTTCCCTCACATCTGTGTGGAATGTGGGAAGGGTTTCCGGCATCCCTCCGAGCTGAAGAAACACATGCGTACGCACACCGGCGAGAAGCCGTACTCCTGTATGTACTGCGACTACAAGTCAGCCGATTCCTCCAATCTGAAAACACACATCAAGACCAAGCATAGCAAGGAGATGCCGTACAAGTGCGAACGCTGTTTCCAGACCTTCGCCGAGGAGGAGGAGCTGATGCAGCACGGACTCACTCACGAGGAGAATAAGACCCACCATTGTGCCCACTGTGATCACAAAAGCTCTAACTCCAGTGACCTGAAACGCCATATCATTTCTGTTCACACCAAGGACTATCCGCATAAATGTGCCGTGTGCGGAAAGGGCTTCCACCGGCCGTCTGAACTGAAGAAGCACTCGGTCTCTCACCGCACTAAGAAACTCCACCAGTGCCGACACTGCAACTTCAAGATCGCAGACCCCTTCGTTCTCAGCCGCCACATCTTATCTGTCCACACTAAAGAGCAGCAGGCCTCACCTGAAAAGAGCGAGGTAAAAAGGACAGAGACACACACTCCGGCGCCGCCGCCTAAAAAGTCTGCCCCTAGTGGGTCGGGTGGTTCCGGCCCACCTGCCAGGGTCAGTGCGGCCAGCCTAGCCAGCAGTGTGACAGTTGTTATCGGCAAAGGACAAAAAGAGAAAAGAATATACCAGTGCCAGTACTGCGACTACAGCACCGGCGACGCTTCGGGTTTCAAGCGCCACGTGATCTCCATCCACACGAAGGACTACCCGCACCGCTGCGAGATCTGCTCCAAAGGTTTCCGACGGCCCTCGGAAAAGAACCAGCATATCATGCGTCACCACAAGGACGTGGTTCAGGCAGAGTGACTGATGCTGTGCCAGAACAAAGACCAACGTGGTTTTTACTCTACTTCAGTCCAATGGGTTGTTTTTAGCTCGTTCTGATCCTCTTGTTTCTTAACAGATGTAGACCCATGTACATACCATGAAGCCCCCCCCTCCCTTCTTCATAGACTTGCACTTTTTAACTGCATGTCCCCTGCTGGTGACTGTGTGCATGGCAGTTTGTGTCTTTGGATTTGGCAGGTAGCAATCAGTTCTCAGTCCAAGTCAGTCCGCATTATTTGTCTTAAAGTGTAATTTTTCCAAATGTTTGCGTCATTCTGTTAAAATATGCGTTGAACAGCACAGAGGTTTGGATTAGCAACATGTACGAAGTAGCACTTGTGAAATTGAGTTTGTGTGGATGAAAGAGAAGGAAGACTTAGAAAATCTCCTGTGTTGTTGCCTTCTGGTGCTTTAAACCCGTTAATATGTAACATAAAGCTTTTGTTGTGGTAACAAAGACAGAAGGGTTTGAAATAAAAAGACATTCATCACAATCATAACGATTAGCTGTAAGAGAAGTGGACACGGTATGGAAGCTCTCATATGCACATAAACTGCTGTGCAATCAATGCTTTACTTTATGTCCCGTATTTCTGTTTGTCAGTAAATGTTTGGATCTAGTGGAGAAAAAGCCCCAAATGACAGTGTTTGAATTCTCATGAAGCAGCAGAAGCATTTCAAAGATGGTTTGAGTGAAATGTTGGGAATCCGACATGTGGTGCTGCAGAACGATGCTCACCATCATTCACCCACCTGCCAGCAGAAAAGGGAACATTTCTTTTTCTAGATGCAACTTTCAGATGCTGGTGGTGTTTGCGTGTAATCAACAGCTTTTCAAGCTCTTTTAACACCTGTGATCATTTCTTTTTTTATATTTATTTCACTTACAACTCGTTGTATAGTTAAGTGTAACTAGACTTCTATGGGACGTAAATTATTGTTTTGTATACAGACCTGTACAAAGCGTGTAGATGTAAACACTTGATGAAAAGGAAATCCAAACTGTGTTGTTATGGATGTACGTCTGCGTATTTGTTAAAAAAAGATAATAAAGCAAAGTATTTTAGCTGTTTCTTGATTTATTTTGCCAGCAGAGTTCAAAGTTGGAGCAAAAGTAAACGGAAAAGCAGAAGATTTTGATGCCAGTAGCCTTGATGGATGAATCTTTGCACAGTGATGGTACCGATGTGCAGCTTGTTGAGTCCAGAAGCACAGTTATGCAGCTGGACACTCGGCTGAGGAAAGCAAAGCAGAAGAACTTCATTAGTCTTTGCATGGCGTTAATATTTTGGGCCCAAAGTCTCCAGTTGTGTAAATGTACCGTTTTTAGGAAGGAAAACGATGTTTTCAGGCAGAGTACCGGCCTCCAAGGAGAGCTGTCTGAACTTCTCCATCACTTCAGCTCCAACCTCCTCCTCACGGCCTGGAAATACAAGCTGCATTAATCTCGTGCTACCGGGTCGATGAACCGCAGCAGAATCAGCGGTACCGTAAAGCTTGGTGACGGCGGTGACCTCCCCCGCCTTCTTCTTTGTGGTGTGGATCAGTGCGTACTGTTCATAGTTGACGTCCACCACACGCATGTCGTTCTCACTCCCCCAGCCTAAAAGCACCGAGAGCTTGGTTCAAATGTGGCTGTTCATACCTCGTTGCATTGGTGTGGATGTTGCACTTACGCTGACAGGTGTATGTGAACCTCCCAGGTGTGTCGGTCTTCTTGGCCAGGCTGCTCTTCCTCCAGCAGGAACCGTCGGAGCTGCAGAGACATGAATCGCATTATTCTTCGTTAACTTTCGAAGTTCACCTCTGTCCTCAGACTCACCTCAGACTGGCGTATGAAATATCCAGGTCTCCCTCTGCGGTTGGCTTTAGCATAGCTGTGCCCATTTTCATTGTGGCTTTGCGTTTCACGAACCACTGGGCGTTGGTAGCGAATCCGATCAGGTACCACTTCCCTGCTAACTGTGGACACAAACGGACGATGGCGCCTTTAATTCAGCTTTAGATGCTTCACCTTTACACGGTAAAATCCTCTTTGCATCACTAGGTTGAATTATCTGGGTTCCCCAATAATGTTGCCAAAGACACAGCATAAGAAAAGCCCCCTTTCCATGATCAATGTGATAATAAATCTATTACTGATATATTTAAATGCAATGATTTTTATAAAGTAATGGACTTAGAGTTTAGACATGTTAAATCATATCTGCATAACATTATTAACATTTAAAACAATACATTAAAGCCTACACGATTGTTTCCATATTATTTTTTTTTAATTCCTGCTTTTTTATTGTAGAGCAGAATGACAAAATTATTGTATGTTTTTTTCTTTTTTTTTTTTTGTACCATCAGTCCAGTTTGTGGTTTTTTACCCAAACCTTAAACTGGGCAACAATCATAACGAGTCAAACTGTCAGGAGTCTCCTTTATAATGTGTTGCATCGGGGTCCATGAAATCATAATCATTAAGTTTATTTGTTGTCTATTAAATTAGTCATAAATATCATTAATCTCTGTTTGAGTCAATCACTGACATGAGTAAACACTGAATAATGTGTTTTTCTTTAATCGTGGTACCTTTGTACTTTCAAACTTTTATTCATGCATAGAAAATCTGAAAGCTTTATATCTGATGTTTAATGTAAGAAAAATGTTCATTAGGTTTCCACTTGATAATTTTATTAAATATGGTTTTGAGTTTTTTGGTTGATTTAATGTCTGGATTTAAAAAAGAATAGGATATAAAAAGTATTATTTGCAAAAAAAAAAAACAGAACAAAAATCTAACATAGTTCTAACATATTATTGTTCTTAAAATTGCAGATCAACCTGCAGATCATTCTAGTAAAACATTGAGATTTTTGATAAAATATTCTATATAAATCTGTATAAACACGGTGGATTCTGTGATGGTTCTCACCCCCTGTAAGTTGAAGTCTGCCTGAGGCACTACTTCAGCGGAGAGCGTCAGGGAGCAGAGCGCGGCTCCCAGCAGGACAAGCAGTGGACTCATGGCTACTGAAGAGATGGAACGATTCCTGGAGCCTGGGTGAAGGTCTGCAGGCTGATGTTCAACAATCTGCCTGACGATTGCTTATATAGCAGAGGGGGGGGGGGGGGTTCACCTGCATCCTCCACCAACATACACAGACCTGGGTTGGGTTCAAACATGTAAAGCTTCAGGCAAACACATGCACAGATTCACAACCCAAGGTTAGGACATATCAGCGGTGGGGGGGTTATGGGGTAGACAAGCACCAACATGTTCATTTACCCTCAGTTAAACCGTAGATGTATTATTTAGCTGAGTTATGTGTCAAAAAAGGGAAAATAGAAACAGCCAGGAGTGGTAAACAAGGCTGCCCTCCAGTGCTTTCTCTGGCTGGGATTACAGAATCAAACCCATCTGTCAGCAATTGTGAGGCAGACAAACAAAACTGCTCATGCAAACCAGATTCCTAATGATGCCTCAACACGCGCTGAGCTGAAGTGCACTATTGAGGAACTTTAATATTTATTTTGGGGGTTAATATCCAGTAAGAGTACTTCTCTATTCATTGTTTGTGCTTGAATCTTCAGAAAAACGTGATGTTATTTAATAAGAAACAGGCAGAATTTTTTAAAAGCATTTATAGCACTCTTGTTCATATATAAAGGAAATCTATTTATACTAAATCACTAGTACTAACATCATCTACAGCATTACTGAAACCAAAACTGTTAAAGCAAGTTATTAGACTTTAAAGAATGCAAGGAGAAGAAATGTGCTGTGGCTAAAAAGCCACCAATGTTGATTTTATTGTCAGCAGGAACATTGAAACTCTGCTCTGCATGAACAAAAAGGGTTTACTGCAAACGTTTTAATAACATTTCAAAAGACTAAGTAAACAAACAGGTGAGAAATCACTAAGTTTTCATGGTTTTGGTTTTAGACAAAACAAACCTTTTAGTGCTTTTATTTGCTTGGATGAGTTTATTCATACAGAATTAAGTCGTAGCAAATATAATGTCATTGTTCAACAAAAAAGAAAAAGCAAGTTTTTTTTTTGAGCTTTTTATGGCACTATTGGCTCGTTTTTCTGACAGTAGACTGACAGGAAGGGGGGGGGGGGAAGAGACATGCGGGAAAGGACCACAAGCCGGATTCGAACCTGGGTCGCCCACGTGGAGGACTAAGGCCTCCATATATGGGTCGTGCGCACTAACCACTGCTCCACCTGCACGCCAGAAAAAGCAAGTTTAAAAAAAAGTTTAAGATCAATGTGACCTTTTGTTAATAATATAATTCTTGGGATGCATTTTTATCCAGCCCTCTTAACTCTGATTCTATAATTATATGAATCTATGTGTGAAGAAAAGACAAAAACTGCTTGGACTCTGCAATAACCAATGAAACATGGTGGTGGCAGCATCATGCTGTTTGGAAGCATTTCCTAAGTAGAACAGGGAAGCTAGCCAAAGTTGATGGGAAGATGGATAAAGCTATATAGAGGGCTGACTGGAAGAAAACCCGTTAAAGGATGTACAATACTTTAGACTGGTGAATCATCTTTCAGCACGACCATGAACTTAAACTTTCAGTCAGAGATCCAAGAGAGGGGTTTCTGTCTAAAAGCCCATTTATGTATCTAAATGAGCCAGTTTGAGCTTAGACCTAAATTCAAATGAAAATCTAGTAAGACTTGAAAATGAATGAATTAATGAATGAATGTACAAATTGAATCAACTCTAACTGATCTTTTGCTCGGATAAAGAGAAAAATGTAAATCTCTAGATGTGTCGAACTGAGAGAGACATGGTCCAAAACATCGGTGGTATAAATGAATGCTGGTTGTTAATTTAAGCATCATTTTCTTTGCAATCATATAAAACTTTGTGGCGATAGCATAGAGAATGAAAAAAGTACAAAGAGTTTGTAGGCCGTACAGTGAGCGGCCATCTGCCGAGACCATGAAGTAAACACCCGGTACCAAAAAAAAACCCACCGAACAAAAGGTATATTAGAAAAGAACTGACATATTGTAAATAGCATTGGGCAGCATAGGCTATGCCAGCAGTTTCATCAAGAAGAGGAAGACAGGTCAACAGAATAGTCCATAGCAAATTATAAATGAAGAGAGGAAGGAGAGGAGAGAGCTTTTTTATAATGACTTTATTGGAAGACAAATGTCTGATTGCATTTGATATAATGCAATACAATCTGCCCATCTAACATAACTATTTACATTGGTATAAATTAACAAAAAAAACCCTAAATATGATTTGATCATGTTATTCCAGAGATCCTACAGGCATAAGGCATTTAAAACAAAAGCAGCATCCTTTGAATTATAAAAAGCCGTAAAGTCGAAAATTTAAAAAATAAATGTGCATCTTAAAGATGAAGATGTGAATTCATTTTTTTTTAATTTTGCATTGATGTAATTAATTGTTAAAGATTTAATGACTGTGAACTGATTTATGAAGAAAGGAAGGAAAACAAAACAATGTAGCTACAAGTGCAAATAATCTAAAAAGGTATGATTTACAAGAAGCGCAGAAGACGCTTAAATACAAAGCAGTTGCTTTTCACTGCAGATATTTTAAAGGCAGGTAAAAACAAGTATTTGCTCGAAGGCAGAGATAAGGCCGCTGAGAACTCCAAGAAGGCGTCGCCTTTAATAGGAATGTTTAGACGTAATCATAATAATAGAAGGCACAGAGGCCGCAATCAAAACATTGAAAAGAAATAAAGACAAATGTTATTTCATCCATATAACTTTAGACAGCATCACATCTGTCAGTATTTCCATGACTGAATGTAGCATCTTATCGGAAAACGGTTTTGCTGGGAAACATTCGTGGGTTTTCTTATGTTACTTCTATGTCCAAAACAATAAAGGTTTTTCCAAGGATTTTGTTTCAGGACTGGACAACGAAAAGCTGGAATTCTTTGCATGTGCGCCTCACCAGTTTAGACAGGTGTGCTCTGCAATATAAAAAACAAAATTGAATGAAAGATTGTGCCAAAATAAAAGTTGTGTAACTGCATAGTTATGAAAGCTGACTCTTACAAAACCTTGTAGCTGCAGCAGACTGCCTCATAACAGCATCTGCTGTCATTAACAGAACTGGTTGCTGTTTTAGAAAAGGAGAAATGTTTTTTCTTTGTCACGGGAAGTTAGAAAGGCCGTCCTTTCTCTGCCCTTCAGTTTTTAAAACCAGTTCATGGCAACAAGCTCTGGCTTCATTCTAATGGTCTGTGCTCAGGCAACGTTCAGGTGCCCTACTGGACTTGTTGCCCTCATCCCTCCACCATCACGGACAGATGGACGCTACTCTGGCTGTCAATGAAGGCAGCTATATTACGGTACAACCATATTTGGTTTACTAAAAACTTTTTATTGGAATCGAATGCAGGCTTGTGTGTAATAATGTTGACCTTCTTAATATTTAGCAAATAGAAATAAGTTTGTTAGTCTTAACTTAAAGACCAAAAAACAGGATACGTTTAATCTGAGAGTCAGGCGCAGAGAATAAAACGGTTAAAGCTTGTACCTGTTTATAGTCTACATGAAGGATGGTTTTAACTGAAAGTTCCTTTTAGCTGTTGTTTGTATCATAAAAGTGAGTGCACATTTCTGCAGATGATTAAGTGTATCTTTTAATGGGAGGTCACTAGAGAAACATCATATTATATCAGCGTGCAGCTTATATAACTGTGCTAACTGATTGTTCCCTCAAAGTAACACAATTAACAGCTATTAATATCTAAACCGCTAATAAGAGTGAGTACACCACCACATGTCAAAACTGAGCACTTCTGGTCTTCGTCCTTTCAAAATGTCATGTGACTTGTTAGTGTTACTGGGTTTCACATTCTCTCATGTTGGTCACTAACAGGTCCTCTAACTTAACTCTCTGAGGATCTTGAAAGACAAATATTTGGACAAAACGGCTGTACTTTAAGAAGATAACCAGAAACTGAGCTGCAGCACAGGGGCCAATATCATCTGGTGTTTTAAAAGCAGGGTGCAGTCGGAACAGCTCATACACACAAACTGGCCTGCATGGCTGTCAGCCCAGAAACCTCCTCTGACGTCTGTACGCAATAAAGCCTGCAAACAGTGTCCTGAAGTCAACAAGGGACACGGATTACTGGAACCATGAGACCAACATTAATCGGTTTGGTTCAGATGGTCTCAGGCATGTATGGCAGCAACCAGGTAAGGAGAACAAAGATAAGTGTGTCATGCCTACAGTCAAGCATGGTGGTGGGACCGTCATGGTCTGGGACTGTATGAATGTGGCAGGTGTTGGGGAGTTACATTTCATTGAGAGAAACATGAACTCCATCGTGGAAATACTGAAGCAGAGTGACCCCCTCATGTATGAACTGGGCTGCAGGGCAGAGTTCCAGCATGATGATGACCCCAAACGCACCCCTATGATGACCACTGCTTCCTAAAGAGGCTGACTGGCCAAATATGTTTCCAGATCTGAACCCAACAGACGACTCCGGTGGAGAAGCATAAAGTCGCAAATATCCACCAGTTCTGTGAATATGGAGAAGAGGCAACCTTTGAAGCTCTGGTAAAATTCGTGTCCAGGAGCGTGAAGGCAGTTCGGGTAAATATGGTGGCAGCACAAACTTTAACGAGGGGTCCACTCACTTTTGTCCAGGGTTTTATGCATTAATGGGCACATTTTTTAGTTGCTTTTCAGAGAACAGCAAATGTAATGTGTCATATAAGCTGCACACAAACTACATCCCATTGCACCAGTGGGGTCTATTCAGTTTGGTACCTTGATGGACTGTTCCTGATGCCTTTTATTACAAAAAAAGAAGGGACCTGAGGAGGGCAGCAGAGGACAGAATATTCAGTCTTGTTCATATCTGCTGAGGTAAGAGGAAGAAGCGAGGAACTCGTTGCTAAATGAAGGAGAAATATGAATTGATCAAATAAGTTATTAATGCAATTGGTTTGATAAGAAAATACAAAGGTTAAAAAGAGGAGCCAGGGAAAGACGCAGACAGCAAGATTCTGGATCAAAATCCTGCAAATGGATGTTAAATAATCCAGTAAAATAGAAAGGAATCATTATTCATTGTCTACAGTCTCTTTTTATAGGGTGGGATACATTTACTGTTGTTTACTAACTGCAAGGTTCATTGAATCCTTGAATATTAAACAGCTTTGTTCAATAAAAGAACTTGTACACTGCAAAAATGATCTCAAAATGAGTAAAACTGCCTTAAAATAAGTGTATTTACCCTTAATATAATAAGATGATCTGCCAAAGGGATGAGTGTTTTTAACTTTAAAGGAACATTATTACATATTAAGCACTTTAAATAAGAAACTGCAGTTGTTTTTTTATTCTAAATGTAAATTGTTGTATTCAATTGACAAGTGAAGATAAAAGGGACTTATTGTAAGAAAAATACAGTGTATTGTTGCTTTAATTCAATTTAGTTTATCTATAAAACGCCAATTCACAACACGTCAGCTCAGGGCACTTTAAGAGACAATTCAACCAGATGATGCAGTTCAAAGTTTTCTATCTGAGGAAAACCAGCAGAGAAGGTGTTAAATACCCACAGAGTGTCTTCAGTCAGAGGCTTTTCCAGAGCCAGTGTGAGACAGACCACTACAGGAGACCCTTCCTGCTTCCAGCATCAACACCTACAACCGGTGAAAAACTGAGTTACTGAGATATTTAAATTCCCATTATTATTCATAAAATATTTTTGAACTGAATGAAATCGAATGGCATCATTAGGGGAACAATTGTGCAGCAAATTCAAGCTCTAAAACATGCGTCAGTGTGAGATCTATTATAGAAAGAAAAACAAGGACCTTTATGCTTTTGTTGACTAGAAGTTTGGACTCAGGCCTCAGCGAGGAGCCGATGTGATATAAAACAAACGTGTTTTGATGACAAACAAAGACTAACTAGACTAAGTCGGTGTGGCTGGAGTGAAACGACACAGAGGAACCTGTCATGGTGAGGAACTCCACCCAGTTGTGATACAATCCACGTGAATACTCTCCGGTGTCGATGACGAGTCCCCACAGACGGCTTTGGCCCCTTTTGTTCCTCACAGCCAGCTGAGCCTCCCGGCCCGTCACATTGAAGCTGATGTTCACAACCTGAGCCACCAGAAGGTAGAGCAATCCAACAGTGATAATGCTGCTGTACCAACAGCAGGTGAAGCAAAGGGCCGTGCTGTAAACACACACGGAGCAAACGCATCACTACAGCACGTCATGGAACACATAACGGTTAGAAACACAGGTTCAGATGAAGAAAACGGGTTAAAAACTTTCAAGTCACGCAAATTAGACTTCTTTTCCTCGATCATACATTGATATGTTAAGTTTGTCCATATTCTCCGACAGACAGTTTTTAAAAGGGCTGCAGCACCTGGGCTGGCTGTAGACGTCAGGGCAGTAGAAGAGGGCCGTCACCAGGAACTGACGAGGACAGAGGCTGCGGAGCACCAAACTGATCCCGTACACGGCAGTCAGCACAAACACACAGAGGGTCTGCAGGAAGCTGCGGTGATTTGCTTGTCCCACGCAGCTGTTTATCCTGCAGCATCTCAACATGCAACACAGACGGGTCAGTTTATCGAGACAAAAATGCACCCAAATTGGAATTTCACATTTTGTTATATTATGACACCAATAAACAAAAACTAGGTGCAAGAAACTACCTTTAAAGGCCTAAATATTAGTAAAACAAATCCCACTGTCTGAAAATCTCAGTATGCATGCAGCTTTTCTGTCAAGGTGTGAGAGGTTTGCCCAAAGTAAAGTAAAGTAACACAGCACAGGAAGGGGGATCTGCTAAGACAACTATTGGGCAGCCGCTCCATAAATCCGACCCTTGGAGAAGATTGTTAGGAAGAAAATCACCCTAAGTCCTGTTTGAAGTTTGTTTTTGTTTTTAATAGAAGACAGAGTCCTGTTTGACCTGCATGAAAAATGCAACACTGTAGCAGAAACCCCACTACTGCCTGCATCCTCACTAGAACTACGGAAGTAGAGCACATCAACCCAGTTCTAAAATCCTCAAAAGTAAAATAAGTCCAACAATTTATAGACTTGTGTGACTTAAGAACTGCTCCATTCATGCAAAGTAAAGAAGAAATGTAATCTTCTTATATTGACACGGTGCAGAAGCTTCATGCTGTAGGAAAACGTTTTCTCTAAAGGGAAAGAGAAGAAGAACAGAGCTGATGGGAAGATGGATGGAGCTAAATATAGATCAATCTTGAAAGAAAATCTGTCTGAAAAAACTTCAGACTGGTGGAGGTTCGTTTTCTAATCATGTTTCACAGTTTCTATTTAGCTGCACTTTGAATAAAGGTTAAAAAAGGTTCACAGAATTATCAAGATACAGAAAGTTTTTAAAAATTATTGATGTCATTTGTAATTTGTTTTCATAAAATAAAAAGAGATTAAAAGCTACTAATCTGCTTTGGTGTGAAAAAGACTTGATTTCTAAATTATGGACCAAAGCTGGTTGAGACATAAGCTGGACCTGCAGTGAAAGGAAGAAATGTCTTTGTTCTTTCCACTTTGAGTTTCTCTCCATATCAATTTTTAATCAAACACAATTAATGTAGCTACAGTAGCAAAGCATGTATATATGAACATTGTTCCCTTCGATCTAAATTAGCTGAGCTCCTGTCATTTTTTTCAACAGGGTTTGAAGCAACCTCTGATAACAAACAACCGTTATGTTTCTCAATACCTGAACAACTAAAAGTTTGGGGTTTTTCCAGCTGTATTCTAAACAATATTAAAATATCCAATAGTTTCAGAGGTTGCTCTGTGACCACGGAGTGTTGTTAACAGAAAACTGATCATTCTGTAACATAAACGAGTCTGACAAACTGCTCCTTCTATTCCTTAAAATGAATGTTTGATTTTTGCTGCCCAGACACTAGTAAGATTTATTTACTGGATCCAGCATCTTATTTAGGAAGATGAGCAAGAGAACATTAGAGCTAAGACCCACCAGACGCAGTGGTGGTCCAGACGCTGAACGCAGGATCCACAGGTTCTGCAGTGTCCAGCACGCGGGGGTCGCATTACTTTGCACGCACGACACAGGGTCCATTTTGCTGTTCGGGGATCTTTCCTTGTCTTTTCAGAGACTGATGGATGAATACATCCATCAGAACGGGTCGACTCTTCCTCTGCATCCGCCCTCGGATCGTTTGCACTGACAAACCCTGGACCTCTCTTAGTGTGAATGAGGGAAACTATGGTGAGAATCATCCCAGAGGTCACAGCAAACGTCTGCAGAGGGCTGACATCGCCACGGGGTAAGATCTCTGTGATGAACAGGTAATACATGTAGGCCAGAGAGTACAGTGCCAGGCTGAGGAAGAAGAGGGTGCGCCTCTTCCTTCGGTGCGTGGCGTAGTAGTAAGACAGCACCAGGCCTGGCAGAGCCGTCAGGATGATGATGCCCAGCAGGTAGTGAAGAGCTGCAGCTTTCAGCAGGAGAGGCAGCAGAAGCAGAGCCGGGATCATGGAGATCTCCATGTGGTTGATCATGGTCCCAAAGACAGGAGCCTGAAGCCCACAGGAAGGAGGTTTCTCCTTCAGCCAGCTGTGGACATCAGAGAAAATATACCATCAAACATTTGACAGCAGCAGTCGCTGCTGAACTGTGAAAACTCGTGCTGCACATTTTGGGGGTTAAAAGGCTGAAGTTTGCTTCACTATTAACTTGCTTTTAAAATAAATTAATCTTTTCTGTTCATCACAAAAAAATCACAAAAAATGATTTATGTCTTTAAAGAGTCCAGAAAAAAGGACAAACAAAATGCTATCAATTAGTGAAAAATGAGAGAAAAAGATGTTTTATCGCTAGATTTCATTTATCCGTGTCGACAGTTTGGACTAATTTGACCTTTTACCTCAGAAAATGATGAAAACCTGATTTAAAGGAAGGAATCAAATCATTTTAGTCTATAAATCTTTTTTTTATTTTGAGCTTTTTACGGCTCTAGTGGCTCGCCTCGGGGGGGAGAGACATGCAGGAAAGGACCACAAGCCGGATTCGAACCTGGGTCGCCCGCTTCGAGGACTAAGGCCTCCATACATGGGTCGTACGCTCTAACCACTGCGCCACCTGCAGGCCCCCTTAGTCTATAGCAACACTGAGAGATGGTTTAAATTGTCTCCTTCCTCAGTTGCTGTTATTAGTTCAGTCTTTTTAATCTGATTCTAATCTTTTTTATTCCTTGTCTTAAGTTATTCTTTGTAAATATTACATTTATTTTTCTAGTTCACAGAAAGACAGAAAGTTGTGGATAATCAGCCAAAAGTCTCTAGTGTCCATTTAACCCTTTAAAGCCTGAACTATGTAATAATTGACAGAAAATTAGGTTTTTTAATATTAGATTTGTCACTGAATTCTATGAAAAATGATGAAAAACCCATAAATTTTGTATAAATTAAATTTGATCATTATTTGCATTAATTTTGATACATTAGGCATTTCTGTATAATCTTTTATACATTTTCTGTTCCCTACATATTTCGGATTTATTAAGTCGGTTCTCAAGAGCGAAAACATCCCGCTGATGATGCAGAGGTCTCAAATATTCATGAATCAAATATGATGCATTTGGCTTTAAAGGGTTAAGTGACAAACATTTAATAATAGCTTCTAATAAGCAAAGAAAAACAGTTTTTCCCTCAAACCTCCTTGGATTTCTGTCTCAGAGTAGCAGTGTGATCTCGGAGCTCACACCTGCTGAAAGCTTCGTCCAGGTCTTCACAGTCACAGCAGCACCTGTACTGGTTGGTGTCACATTCGCAGCAACACATGGGATCATCCAGCTCTGGAGGCTTCAGCTTCTCCCATATCATAGTGACCTGCTAAAGATGCCACTAATGTTTAGAGCCGCCACCTCTTTAAAAGGAAAAGGAATCATTAAATGAACGTATACAGATCCAACATTTGCTAAATGGCAAAAAAATAAAACATGTTCTTTGATATTTCTAACAAATTGAGATCTGCAAAGTCTGGCATAGAAGCAACTGGATTCAGAGGGTAACTAATTATCCAACATTATTCACCTAAACTATCAGATCGATTAAGGTCGGCATTAAACAGGGAAGCAGCCAGGGGCTCCAAGGTAACTTTGGAGGAGCACCACTGCTCAGGTAGTATTAGCTTTGGAGTTCAGAACCTGTTTTAACAAACATTTGCAAAATTTTTTAAAGTTCAAGGATTTTATAATTAAAAAAGACATCACAATAATGCTTTTATTTTGATATGGAGGTAAAAGATTTCCTGTTTGAAGCTACAAACTGTATGTGGGAGAACTGGCTCTGGTCAGAAGAGACACACATAAAAATGTTTGTATACATGCAGATCTGCTAAATACTGGGTGTAGTGGGAAACCAACACTGTGGAAAAACCTCATCATGTTCAGGTATCTGGGCAGAGCTGATTGGAGGATGGAGATGAATGCTAGTTAGTCATTGCTACATTAGAATGCTTTAGATCTGAGCCTATTCATTAGTGGCCTAGTCAAAGTTCAGACCAAAGTGGAAATGAGAATCAGTGGCAAGAGCTGAAATTGTTCTGTTCTCAATGCTTTTCATTTAGTTTGATGCTTTAGTATTTTGCAAAGAAAAATGGGCAAAATGTTTGTAACTGTGCAAATCATCAACAGAGGAGCAGCTGTAACTGCAGCAGGATTCCTGCACAGAACACTGGGAATCCTTTTCATATTACTTCACAGGCAGGGAAACATTAGTTGTACGATTCCACCAGAAACACATTTCTTATGATAATCTGACAAAGTGGGGGTGTGAATACTTTAGTGATTCACGGCTTACTCCGTATCCTGCTTGGACTGTTTGTACGCTCCTAAACCTTTTGAACATGACCACAAACTCCGATAGTTTGGTGTAATTTGAGATGCAGGGGAAATGTTAAGGTATCAGGCTGAGATAACGGCTGCTAATCTCGTTCTGGGTGTTTCCTTGTGGAAAAGCAGAAGCAAGAAGTCATCACATTCACACCATTTTCCTTTACATGATAAAAAGCTGATTTATAGTAAACAACTCATGCAGACGACAGAAAAAATTTAAGGAATGAAAAGATATAAATGCTTCACAAGGTCCTACCAGAATATTTAAAACAGGATTTTCACTAATATGTGAAGTTTTTGTTTAAAAAAGTAGAAAAAATGTGAATATGAAATTCTGATTGCTTTTGCATCCCAGAGGGTCTAATGTAATTTGTTAAAACAAGGCCGCAGTGTCTGCAGGGACCAACTATCTGGGCCAGAGATCATCGGAGATGTTTCACAGACTATATATGGATTTAGAAAGATGTTTTATGTGAATTTACAATTCTGACTAAGATCTACATCAAAAACAAAAAAAACATTTTTTTTAATAATTGTGTTTTTAACTATAGTTAAAATCAGCACTGGAGATTTATATTCCAAAAGAGTTAAAAGGACAAGAACACATAAAGATCAGTGGTTTCTGTTTGACTTACCGTTTGTCTGCGATTAAAAAAAACACGTCACAAAGTTAGAATCCCTTATTTCAAGCGGAAGTTAAACAGTCCAATGGAGTGAGGATGAAGAGAAGAAGTGAGGAAGATGACCTCTTGTCATCAAGCTCCTGTCAGTGACTGACGGGAAGGATGAACAGAGCAGCCTAGTTTACATCAGTCAGTGAAAAAAGGAAAGTGGTGTTTGACCCTGCTGGTGGGGCTGCAGCTGCAGCCTGTCAGTGCAGGGAGATGCTTTTCATTGCTTAGATTCCCATGCAGGACGCGTCCCAACTCAAGGCAGCTTTAATTCCTCCTGACAAGTGGTTTTGATATTGTGTTTCATCTATCGGCTCACATAACATTAAATAGTTCACAAGTCGTCCCATGGCGTTCACCGTCGGTTACCATTTTAGATTTAAACATGTTGGTAAATTTAGGAGCCACCTGAGCGGGAGGGGCAACCGTGAAGTGGGAGCTTGTCGTGCCTCGGCAGCACAGCTGAGTGGACGGGCTGAGCCCTGATAATCAACACTGAGCTGGATGAGGTGTGCAGCATGAGAAAGATGACAGGCACTCATAAGATTAGCGGGTGAGCATGATCCATGAACAGCCCCACCCTCAGGGATCACATTTCCTCCCACACGATGTTTGACCTTGCAGCTCCTACACAGGAAACTGTGTGAAAGTGTTTATAGGGGATCTTTGCTCTGGTGTGTCTGTTCTCCAACAATCAATGTTTCATTTGTTGCACCTCTTTTCATCCAAAGTCTCTACTTTATCCCATTAAACACCTCAGCCAGTCACACTCTTGGTACTTCTGGACATTTTATCACATTAAGTCACAAACCATAACTGTTTGTTTGTTTTTCCCTGTGTGACAGCCACACACTAAGAGACGAAAAATACTTTTACAAAATTCCAGTAAGAAGGTGGCAAAAGAAAAGAGACAGAAAATATTAGACTGACAAGACTAATGACTTAAAAACTGGAATAAACAAAGGTAACAACCATTAGACATTATTGCCAAGAAGTGTTTTACATATCAGAGGAAAGTGCTTGTTGATGAGATGCTACACGAAGACAAACATGCAGTTGAAACAAATTTGGATCTCAATAATTTAAAATAGAAAAATGCAATAAATTGTGGAAAAACATGTTATAGAAATGGATTAAGTGACTCGACGACGCCACCTAGAGAACTGAGAAACCTACTTTAAAGAAGGTTAAACCCTGTAGGGCCAGTCCCAACAGTACAACCCAGGTTTTATCAAATGCAATAAATCCAGTTTATCCGTATCAGGAATCCCAGTAAAAGTCTGTAAAAATAAAAAAAGACAGAAAACACACCTCTTTACTTGACACAACAAAAAGGAAGCTGCTAATATCTCACACAAACACAAGGGTCAAAGGTAAACTACACACGTCATTCAAAGTTACAGATGGCCGGTCAGTCAGACAGACAGCAGTGGCAACCACAGGGTTGGTACTTGAAGCAGGGCTCACCAAAAAACTGGGAGCAGACCAAACTGGATCCCAGTGATTGTAACCAGGTCCGCAAAATCAGTCAGGTGGGCTGAAAGCGGTACAAGTCTGGGAGACATGAAGCGGCGCCTCGGCTCCGAGCAACAGGCAGGTGGTGGTTGGCTGCTGTTCCAACCACCTGCTGTCAGAGCTTATAGAGGGCTGCAAGCAGTCACTGCAGCAGATGCATAGACTCTACAGAGATCAACTCTTTACAATCAGATGCTTGCAAACCAGCAGGACCGGGAAAGGAACATACACCAGCAGCACACTCCAAGTGAATAGTGGGTGTTCTTTGAGTCCTGTGTCTCCCAGGCTTAATTATTCCCTAATTATTCACACCTGTCACCCGTGGCAGAGGACAGGAATGTGTTATGTCCACTAAGCCCTGAGTCACTCAGACAGACAGGAATGTATAAAGAGGAAACATAAAACTCAAAACCTGCAAACTGATTTACAAACTTTATTGTCCTTTTGTTGCATACAGCTTACAACATTGTAATGAGATTCCAAATGAAACAGCGTAGCAGTGAATACAATCATAAAAATAAAGTGCAGCAGTACAAGGAAGCTAACTGTGCAAAATAACAGCAGTGAAAAATGTTCTCAAATAAACGGATTAAAGTTCAGCAATGCTGACGCTGCAAATAATGGTGCAGAATGTTCCCAGAATGTCCTCAGGTTCTAATCTGTGTATGTGGATGCAGAGTGCAGATTAGAGTTTTAATAGTTCAACAGTCAGACAACAAACGACATGCAATACTCAACCCCCTGTACCTGATCTGCTGGCTCTCAAACCCCAGCACTAAATCTAGCTCAAGCCTGACATGTAGTCTGAACATCAGGAATGATGCGTCATTTCCCCTTAAAGCTATGCAAGGTAGCATTACAAGCTTAGACCAGGGCAAAGAGAAACTCAGGTCAGCATTCTTGTTTTTCCTCCAAGGTGCACAGTGTATTTAATAGAGTTTTATTCAGACGTCGGTACATACAATTCCCTTTAGGGTGAGATAAGGGGTAGTCTTGCTTTTAGCATTTACCAAAACCGGGGTAGAAGGTAAGGCTGCCTTAAGGTGTTCAAATGCTTGCCGACAGTCGTCTGAGCACACAGTTGAGAAAGCTCCTGGTTATTTGTCAGTGTGTACACTTGTTAACATGGTATTCAGAGGACAAGCTACTCTTGGAACTTGGGGATGAAACTGTGATAATATCCTGCCAAGCCAAGGAAAGCATGTCCCTCTTTCATGGTCATAGGAACTGGCCTCTCTCTTATGGCTGTACTGTTGGCAGGATCTGGCCTCAATCCGTCACCTATAATCACAAGACCCAAAATATTCAAATTCCACTGTAGCAATTTGCAATTGTACAACTTTAGCCTGTAATACTATAATTGGCCAAAAATCGCTGTTATAATTGTTATAGTTAATTATTAGATAATTCAGAATTGCAGGTGAAATCAATAAATGGTCATTAGTTGAATGATTATTGCTGGAACCTGCTTCATATCAGGTTCTTAGCTTTTCATGCTGGGCTCCTGGACCGGCTGTTAAAAAAAAGTAATTTAGACTATGGCTATCAGCAAAGTTAATGATCACCACCCCAGAAAGTTGTCTCTGTTAATTAATCTGTTACCCAAAAGGAATGATTCTGGCCTGAGCGATAAATCGTTCACTGTTAAAAATGAACACAAACGACCACTGGTTAAACAATGGTACCGTTATTAATTAACATTAACTAAAACTAACACACTACTGAAAATAAGGACAAGTAAATAAAAACAAATCACAGGGAAAAAGGGGATTTCCGTCCAAGAGTTCGTGGGGAAGGTTCAAGCTTCAAAGTTTTAATATATTCAAAGTTTCCTTTAAAAAATAATGGATACATGTGAAACAGACCATGACGCAGCCAAATGCAGTCAATGAGGTTTCATTCGGTTTTACAGTAAAGAATGAATCATGACTCTTAACTGTATTGAAGCTGAAAGAGAATGGGTTAGCTTAGCAGCTCCACCTCCGGTTCTGGTTCTGCTGAAACAAAGCACAACACGAGGTCAAGCTAGAGATGCAAACCAGTCCACTGTTGCATTCAAATGGTCACTTTTGTTTGGACACCATCAAAGTTGGAATCAGAAAGCTTATTTCATGTAAAACTCACAGAAACAAAGAATCCATTCTACCTTCTTTTCAAACCCATGCAGAGCAATTATTTAAGCATCAGGAAGAGGGGAAGGATGAAGTCTACTATCGGCTCGGTGTGGGAAGGAAGGCTGACATCTCTCCAAGAGAATGAGATTCATCTGATGCAATCATAATGCAGCTGTGCTGGGCTTAATTTTGTGACTCACGGCCTTGAATGGAGTGTTGAAGCAGGATGTCTCCCTGCTGCTAAGATGGTTAGCCATTAGCTGTTGCTCCCAGGCGGCGTTAGGTAGAACATGGAAGTGGGACGCACGGCCCGGCGGGCAGGACGGCAGCTTCAGGCAGTCCTCTTCACAGTTCAGCTCAGCAGCGTCTCACAGCTCCTCTGGAATACAACATTTGGCCCCGGCTGTTCCGTGGATCGGCCAGAACTGGGATCATCTGCTATGCAGGCTGTTCAACACTACGGTACACTTGGTTTGGATCAAAGGAAAACACTACACTCAGTTTTCTGAATCGTAGGCAGGTTCAGTTGGACTCGATCCAGCGAGTTGACTACTCTCCTGAGGTATTTTCAGCTGAGGGTCGTGTCTTGCCTTAGGTGGCCCAAGGCCAGCAGCAGAAAGAGGAAGTTAAACTGGAAACGCTTTCCTATAAGACCTCGATTGCAGGATGTGAGGTCAGAAGAGAGACAGAGAATTATTCAGTCCTCTGATCCTGAATGTTAACAAAACAAGTGCGATTATTGTAGATTTCAGAAAAAACAGGAACAAGTTAAATCCTGTTAACATCATGGAAGAAGATGGAGGTGATGGAGGAGCATAAATACCTTGGTGTTCACCCGGACAACAAACTAGACTGGAGACGCAACTGTGAAGCCGCCTACAAGAAGGGACAGAGCAGACTGTGAAAAAGGCCAGCTTTGTTCTGGGAACTCCTCTGGAAATTATTTTGAAAAAGAGAATTATTCATAAAATGAAGAAGATTATGGGCAACAGTCAGCATCCTCTTCATCAGACTGTTAAACAACAACAGAATGTCTTCAGTCAGAGGCTTCTGCAGGTCCGGTGCAGGACAGACCTCTACAGGAGATCCTTCCTGCCTGCAGCACCAACACCTACAACAACTGGTTAACAGAAAACAAAACATGAGTTACAACATTTAACTTATCTTTGGCATAATTAAAGTATTTTTAAATTGAATCGAATTGTCAAGGGTGAGAGAGTCAGCAGTCATCTTTCCTGCTCACCTCAGAAGCCTTGAGGTGTACACTTCCTGGGGAGAAGGGAGATTGTTCGGAGAAATTAGATGAGTTCAAATAAGAAACAAAGGAAAGAGTAAAGAAAATGTTGTTAGTGTGGAATGCAAATGAAATGGTGCATGCTCCTAGCCCATTGCAAAAAATATACTAAAACAGGCCTGAAATCTAAAATCTAAAATGAAGTCCAGAGGTAGAGATACTTTGGGTGGATGAATGAGTTCATCCATCTGCTAGCTTTACTTCACCATCAAGAAAAACTAAGTCTGGATTATAAGTGTTTAATGCAGGCCTCACTGTGTTAACAGGCAGCTGCATAAGAAATGAACAAGCACTCTGCTGTGGGGAAGATTGGACTTCCTGGAAACTACCAGAGCAAACCAGTTATTATCTGGTCGTTATAAGAGATGCACAATGATGCTACCATCACTTTGAAATCAGCTCAAACAACGTAGAGGCAGAATTATGTGCTAGAGGCTATTAACCTCTGACTTTTCAGCAAATCTTATAATTTGTTACGTTTTTTTTTTCAGTTGATTTTTTATGACTTGCATATACTCTTCATCAGTCTTTACAAGCCAAAGAAGGAGGCGGAGTTTCAGGTGCATGCTTGGTGTATTCTGAGCCCTCCACAATAATGTGTGTCTAGACAACTGAATCAATGCAGGCGAAAAGATGCTGCTCTTGCCCTTATGCTTCCATTAGCCTTAATGGAGCCCGGAACCTGAGATAACAGCTCTAAACCAATTAGGTAGATGCTTTGCTGGAGCAAAACACTGAAGCAGCAGGATGCGTTGAAGTTCTCCCCTCAGCCGCATGTTTACCACTGGCCAAAATTCTTCTCGCTTGTTTCACTCCATTCTTCTTCTTTACAACGTTCTTATGATGGCTCATAAAGCTAAAAGAAGAAACATTTCCCAGTAATTTTAAATAACCTGAGCAGAAAGATCTTTCACAGGATAGATCCTTTAACTTAGCACAATCTCTCTGGATCATAAAGCTGATCTTCACTGCTCTATTATTCTCAGGTTGTCTATTGGACGCACTTCTTAGAAGAGATGAAGATTTTTATTCCTTTTCAGATTTCATGATTACTGAATGTTTCTTTGTTGATATATCGAAATGATTTAGATCTTTATCCTCTTTGTAATCTGGCATTTTAAAATAATTTATTATGCCGCTTCCCAGGTCCTTATTAGGAGAAATAAAAGATATAAGCATATAAAAAAATTGCCTTTAAAGAAATCCACATTTTATTTAACATCCCAGCCAAATTCTTTATCTTTTTAAATAATATTATTTGTGATGCTTTGACAGAAAATGTTTTCTCCTGAGATAAACTCGATATTAACATTGAAAAGGAATAGATTCCTGTATGAAGACAACCAGTTACAGGAAAACTACTTACTCAGCTGTGATTTAACTCAAGTTTTGGGTTTTTATCCACTCAGATCTTCAGTTCTTCCCATATCATTTTCTACCAGACTGGTTATTGACTGGCTCATTCTGAGTTTCCACTGGCTGTTTCTTTAAGACCATTTCTCCTTTTCTCCTTCCTTCGGCCATAAAAAGTCTGGCATTAGC
>JAUZNJ010000025.1:519367-535512 GCA_034780135.1 Jordanella pulchra | reverse complement strand
TGAGTTTCCACTGGCTGTTTCTTTAAGACCATTTCTCCTTTTCTCCTTCCTTCGGCCATAAAAAGTCTGGCATTAGCTAGTAAGACAGCCCACACCATGACACTCTCACCTGCAAATCAGTCCTGGGACCCTGTTTTGGGGGTCATGTGTAGCACCAATATTTCTCCACTTAAGGAAATGTTAAACAACATCCAGAGTTCAGCTTTGACCTGATATGACTAGATGATAGTCACCCATTAAGCTAACTTGCCAGAATCTTCTGCAGCAAAATTTGAACAAACAGTATGGTTCAGAGTATGTTGTTTTTCTTCTGCAGTGGAGTCTTGTGCAATAAATGGGCATAGAAGCCATTTAAGCTACATGTTAGGCTGTTTTCCTGGGAACTGCACCTATTATATAAAGATCTTCCTGAGAGCTCATCTTCATTTCATCTGAAAATAGCAACTTATAGAAACAGTTCAAATAGATATCATAGAAATTAAAACAGTGAAGACTATAAAAGAAAACAAATAAAAAACAATAAAAGAACTTATGTGGCTAATATTAACTATAGATGTGGGCATCAACAATGTAAACACTGTTAAGCGGCTGGATCCTGATATGCGGGAGAATTTCCCTTCTCTTCCAAGTAAAAGTTGACCTCAGATATTTGACCAACCATCTTAAACAGGTTATTCTGGGTTTTTTCCTGTTGCTCCTGAATCCTTCTGATGGCTGCTCTCTTTGCAACAGAAGAAAAGCAACTAGGGTTCACAAGATGCAGAGGACTTTAAACACACTCATGAAAATATATTGAGTTCTGAAGATTTTAAATGATCATCAGAATTTATCAGTGATTTTATAGCGCCACCTGGTGGGTAAAAAAAACAAGGTGTGGTTCTTCTCCCTGCTGGCTGCATCCAGAAAACCTCCAGAGTTTGATAACGATACATCTGGATCACAGGACTGCTGTGGGTCCAGGCTCCGTTCTGCTCCTTGCATCCAGGTTCCTGTTCATTCAGTCAAGACCTACATTTCTAGACCAACAGAGCATAGGAGGAAGCCTGAGGACTCAGCTGCTTCACCCTGACAGAGCGGAGAAGCACCAACCCAACAGTCCGTCTCTTCTGCCTCCGACCAGCAACGATTATCCAGAGATCCAAACACTGGAAGCTCGGGCTGAGGAAGAGTGAGCCCTGATGAGGATGGAGCAGTCCAGTGGTTTCTAGCTGTGAACCACGATAGCAGATTTAGAGGAGCATCCAGGAAGCAAAGCTGTGTCCAAAAACGTTCATCTTTGTCTTGAGATCCTGTTCATGAACTAAAGAGGCCCGACTTCAGACGGAGGATGAGGACACAGCTTCTGCTTCCTTCATAGCCTCTCAGCCTGTGAGGCTTTTGCTGTACAATCAAAATGTCAACATCTGGTCCCGTTTTTCTATGAAAACCTCAGCTAGCATAATAAAAATCTCACTTCAGAGACAAATGGTTTGTATGTTTCATTTATTTATTCAAAGTACCTCTAACCGATAGACATTCACGTGTTTCAACAGATTCATTTTACATTTTATACATCAGAGTCCACATCACAATCACCTGCATGAAGTAGGAGGTAAAACTAAATGCCTGAAGCCCACTGAACACCCTGAATACTCCGTCCCTTTATCCAAACGTTGGGTTTCATAAAACCTTCCCAAAGCTGCACTGCTTCCCGTCACACGTGAAAAAGCACGCCTTCATTTCTCCTCCCAGTTAAAGCTGCTCCAGGCTCACAGCTTTTCACCACTTTATCAAACAGACAAGCAGTGAAATGGGTTTAAACAAGATGTGAAGCCAGCTAACGTGTTGCCACGGTGATGATGATTTTGATGCCAGCAGCAGGTTTTTCTTTCTATAAATAAAATCAAAAATGATCAAAGTAAGATAAAACCCATGATAATCCTGGAATGTTGAAGGGGACGTAAACAGAAATCGATATCCATGTGAACGAGGAGAACGATGGAGGATCGAACGCTCGGCTCATTCCTCTAAGGTCCGGAAGGCGTTCTGCATGTCCTCCAGCAGCTGGCTGTATTCTGCCTTAATCTTAGCTTCTCCGTCTTTAACAGGGTCCTGAAGAAGACACCAAACACACAAACTCGTGACTGACTGGGTTTTAACTCTGATTAGAAACCAAACCCGACCTTGAAGGCACCTTGAACTTCATGGAGGAGATCCTGTAGAGGATCTCTCCCATGTGCTCTCGGATCATGGCCCAGGTGATCTTGTTGTCGCTCTGAGCTGTGGACTCCACTGCGTGTCGGGCCATGTCGTAGAAGGCAAGCATGTTTGAGAGGATGCCAACGGTTTTGTAAAAGGGGCAGAACCTGCGTGTGGAGGAAGAGGAAGGTGTGAACCTGCAGTTTATGTAATAATCACATGAAGGAAGGTTTCAAACACGTGACTCCTTAGACAACAACTCGTTCCCACAAAAATATTTTCTTTAACTTCTGGGACTGATTAGACTCATCCATCCACCAAACCTTCAAACAAATAACAGAATCGGAAATAAGCCGCTTTAATTAATCTCATTCTAATTCTTCAACTTTCCTTAAAGGAGGCTGTTAGAAAAGCAGGTTTGGAGTAATTTCAGGTCAGCAACTAAAAAGCCTTTTCATTAAGCTTGGAACACAAACAACAGAAAAACATCTGGAATAAGATGAGATGTGCAGATATAGAGCAGCAAAGTGCATCTCTGGGAAGACGAGAAATAATCCTGGAAATCCGAAAACTAATCTGTGTGGATCCCAAGTTAAAGAGGTTATGGAGGATGAAGTCAGGACCTCATCCTTCAAGACCGAAGACCAAGACTGAGGCTGAACGTTTCAAAGTTTGACAGAAATTTCATCACATCGGTTTTTTTTTTTTCATGCACCAGAAAATGCAAAAACGTTCACGTTGCCCGAAGGTTTTTCTTTACATTTTCTGCAAACTCTTCATGCTTTTGAAAATCGAATTTAATCATTTTCTAAACGGAGGAAATGTTTGGTGGTGAAACATCAGGTTTGTTATTTCTGTGAAAACACTGTTTGTTTTTTTAAGCAATGAATCAAAGCACCAACTGCTGTGGTGTTGAAACGTCTTCATCATGAGCATCGTTGTGTTTAGTCTGATCCAGCAGGGTTCTCATCACTCCTGGCTTTAATTTACATGCAGTGTGATGCATGTCTTCACTTCTGAATATCATCATCATCAGTTATTAAATTAGTCATAAACCGGCCGAGACCAGAGTGTCTGCAGACCTCCACCCCTGCTCATCATTAGACGAAGAAGCTCATCAGCCGTTTAGTTCAGAGTTTATATTCTATCACAGAGAGGATGGAAGCAAAGGGAACAAACGTTTCTGATTTATTTTCTGCTCAAATCAAATCTGTTTGTTTTCTTTCCAGGCAGAACTTGGGAAATTATATGTTGTTTAACCATCAAATACATCTTTAATATTCAAAGATGATATAGCAGGAATATGAGTTACTGGATAAAGTTATAAGAAATAAGAAATAGTAAAGCAAAGAAAATAAAAAAATAAATAAATCAGGAACTGGAAAAAATAAAAATGGTAAAAATTGAAAATATTAAACTGAAGAGGCTTAAAAAAAAAAACAATGATTTACATGATGCAAGTCTAGGAAAAGTATTAAGCTTGGAAAAATAAAAAATAGGAGAATACTAATGACATTTTTACCAGCGGTGCTCATCAGGCCAACAGACAATCCATGAACGTTTGAACGATGATCCGAATTTTTTAAAAAGTTTTCTTTAACATCATCAGATGTGGATATATGACGGAACAAGCAGTTCCCTCCTAAACCAGAGGGGGGCAGCAGAGACTACTGACAGGTTAGGAGCCAGCAGATCTCCTGGACAGATGCCGCAGCGTTGTCACTATGGAAACGCTTGGCCGAGGTCTGGCTCTCCCAGTGTCTGTCTAGTTGTTTCTGCTTTTACTCGACAGGTTTGTAGACTTTCCAACTTCCAGCAACATGCCGGTCTGATGAAGCAACAGGGAGGGGAGGGGCTGAGCAGCTGCTGTAGCCAGCAGTAGAGCTGAAGCTTTGAATAGCAGGGGACGTTCTTACCTGTCGTAGGGGGTGTAACCGTTCTGCTGCAGGAAGTCATCCTTAATGAGTTTAGCAACTTCCAGAGTGATTTTATCCGTCTCAGCAAGAGAAGCCTGCAGGAAACAACCAGCATTCGTTAAATTCAGAGAGCGTTGGTCTGAGGGGAAAAGCCACAGGTGTGAAACAGCTCAGGGTTTAGACGTGTGGGCGTGGTCCGATCTGAACACTGGAGGTGGCTGTAAAAAGTCAACCTCACCTTGCCTACAAGCTGCACGATTTCTGCCAAGTCCTCCTCCTCCTGCAGAATCTCCTTAGCTTTTGTACGAAGAGGAACAAACTCTGGAAAGTGTTTGTCGTAATATTCATCCAGCGCTCGTGTGTACTTGCTGTAGCTGATCAGCCAGTTTACGGAGGGGAAGTGCTTCCTCTGAGCCAGCTTCTTGTCCAAGCCCCAGAAGACCTGGGAGGAAATGGAAAAATAGCACCATGGCTGACCTGCATCAGATGACCGGCGCTTCACCTGCAGCAGCTCACCTGAACGATTCCCAACGTGGCTGAAGTGACTGGATCTGAAAAGTCTCCACCAGGGGGCGACACACTACCAGCAAACACAGAATGAAAGGTCAGTCTAAGGTCTGAAACGATGCAGATGAAAACTGCAATTCAATCAAAAAAGAAAATAACATGAAGGAGGTAAAGATGACGATCGTCACATGAAGGAAAGATACTTTTAAAGTCAAATTATTTCAAGTTTTCATCTGATCTGGGTAAAGTTTTAAGCAGAGCTGATGTTATTGGGTGAACTGACGCTCCCACGATGCTGACGCTGCCCTCCCTCTCTGGATTCCCCAAACATTTCACGCGTCCAGCGCGTTCGTAGAAGGAAGCCAGCCTGGCGCCCAGATAAGCAGGATAACCGCTGTCTGCAAGCGACAGCATGGACAGCTGATCGTCAGGTCTGATGTCAACAACTATTTATAGAATATTTGCAGCAGAAACAAGCTTTAAACATCTTCCACAACCAGTGAACTCACCAGCAGGCATCTCAGCCAGTCGTCCAGAGATTTCTCTCAGAGCTTCGGCCCATCGAGACGTCGAGTCGGCCATCATGCTCACGTTGTAGCCCATATCTCTGAAGTACTCGGACAGCGTGATCCCTGCAAACAAAAGGCAAAGAATGACCTCTGACCTGCCACCCATCAGAGCGGTTATCCTCTGCTAGCTCAGGAGTCATGCTGCTACATATCCCAGCAGAAGGGAGGTTTTTTTACGGTTGGTCGGGTTTGGATGAGGTTCAGCAGGATGAATTTTAAGGTACAGTGAAATGTTACATCATGAACAGAGGCAGTAAACATACGAACATCTGTTTGACACGACTTCAAGAAATGCAAAGCATTTATCTCTCCTCATCTTCATCCGTGTTAAAACCATTTCCTGTTCTTGTGCCTTTTGCAGGTCAAAGGTCAGGAACAGTGGATGAGACTTTCCATGAATGTTTCCTTTCTGTGAAATCTTCCTGGACACCAGTCTTATCTGTAGCCGATTTGAACAATAAACTTAGAAGTCAGAAGCCCGGCGGGCGGCCATGTTAACGTCTGACTTCAAGTAGACGGGAAAATGATTTACAGAAAGATGAGAACAGTTTCATCATTGTTTTTAAAACAGCAGATGAAAGCATCAGGATTCAATGCTTTTCATTCACTAGTTGGTACCTGTATAGATGGAGGCCTCTCGAGCAGCGACAGGCATGTTGGACGTGTTTGCTACCAGCGCCGTTCGCTTCATGATGCTCTCAACTTTACCATCAACTTCCATCGTAAGCTGTTGAGCAAAATAAACAACAAACTTACCTTCCTCCTCATTGTATTCACATGCTGTAGATGTGCTGATTTAAATAAAAACATTAATTTGTTGTGCTATAAATCATGTTTACTTAAAAAAAACAACAACTAAACAGTTAGATGCAGTTATGGTATGAAAACAAAGTAATGCTCAATGTTTTAATGGTGAAAAGCTTCGGCTATAAACTGCTTCTACATTTCAAACGGGGCTTATTTGAATACTTCTTGGTTTGTATGTAAAAAAGTATTTTAAAATCTTTTGTTCATTTATTTAGCATTTGAATCGATTTTTGTGGAGTTTGACATCACCGCGTCAACCAGAGGAAAACAGACATGGCTGCACCGGTTTGAGCTGGAATAGCCTCCATTCCTTTTAAATCCAGCAGGAAGTGATTTTTGCTTCTGAGGACGTGGAGATGTTTGCTCGTTCTCCTGGAGCGGATTTGGTTTCAATGAGCCGTTAAATCTGTTGCTGTTATCGTTTCACAGCTAGCGGAGAACGTTAGCCAATCACAGCTGCTGTCACTGATTGGTTAAAAGCTCGTCATGTGCCTCTGGATTTAACCAATCCCCTCCAAGAATCGTCCCGCATCGCAGCGCCATCTACAGGAGTCCTATCAGATTGCTTCCAACTGGAATTCAAACACCCATCCATCGGCTCCCGTCAGGTTGGATGTTTGATGCTTTTGTTCTAAATGTTTATTAAATAAACACATAATTCTGTTTACAAACAAAGAAAGTATCAATAAGGCACCAGATCCATTCTTGGAGAGTAGTATAGATAAACCTTAACGACAGCCACTTCCTGGATTCATTGAAATGTTTTTGAAGGGATGTGAAAACCAGCCTGTCAATCAGATGAAACAGCCTGAATCCAAGTAAAGAGCAGGTCCACAGCCCACTGCTTCCACTTTGGGAACAACGTTTTAACCGTTTGGTTTTGGTGATCCTTCGTTTTAAGCCGACCATGACCTGGATGACTGAGAACCGATAAGATCCTCCATTTTATTATCTTTTATACGCCTTGAGACCCGAAGGTTCAAGGTTTGTTTCAAGGGGTTTTAGATGAAACATGAATGTTTCCTTTGGAGGAAACATCTTAAATACTTGAATATTTATGAAAACAGCAGCTTTTAACTGTTTGCAAATGAATAGTTTGAATTTCAGAGCTCTAAAAGTATTCTGCAGCATTTCTGTTCAGTTTGGTCTTTATTATCCCGTCAGATATTTCCTTTTAGACCACAAGTAGACAGAGTCAGTATTTTATGCTTCTTCTATCAACAGAGAAAAGGAGAAAAATCACCACATGTTCGGCTTTTTAAGAGCTCATTAAAATGATTTTACTAAAATGTTATAAAGTCTGATCAGAGTAAATGTGGATAACTGAAATAAATGGATGTAAATACAGTATAAGGACTGATGCAGAGTTTTAGAAAAGTGAATTAACAGGCAGATATAAGACTGTTTTTCTTTTTAACTTTTACTAAAGTAAAGGAGTTCAATCAACACTTTGAATGGTTTTTGGTTTTATTACAGGTATGTCTACATTTACTGAACTAAAGAATGTGATTTTAATGTAGAAAAACTGAATAAATTATTCTTAACCGTCTCAGTTCTGTAAATCTCCAGAACCTGGTTCTTTACGGGGATTTAGATCCATTAAAGCTGATGGACCACAATGCTTCTACTAGTCGCCGCTCTGGATTTCTGCTCTCTTTTGCATCAGCCGGTTTTCTACGTCTCCCTTTGATGAAATGCTTTCAATGAACATTCAAAGAAGATGATGTGGAAATATTACTTTTATGAAAAGGTTTCAGTCACAGGAAGGAGACTTTTGGACTAATAAAGTTGTTCCACCAACCTCTGGGAAATCCCGCAGCACTTCAGACATTTCATTGCCACGTTCTCCACAGCCCACATAGATGATGACATCACTGTTGGAGTACTTGGACAGCGACTGGGAGATCACGGTCTTCCCGCATCCAAAGGCTCCAGGTATAGCGGTGGTGCCACCTTGTACGCATCTATGAAACATAAATATCATATTTCAATGGTTGGCTCACGTTAACGGCTCATAATAAACTATAAATATATTCAAACACATTTTTCTAGAGGAATACGTACGGGAAAAGTGCATCCAGAACCCTCTGACCAGTCAGCAGTGGATGGTTGGCAGGTAACTTCTCTGTTACCGGGCGGATTTGTCGTACTGGCCACACCTGCATCATGGTGAACTTCTCCTTTACTCCCTCAAATTCAAGCTCCAGAACGATATCCTACATGCAAAACAGATCAAGCTGAATCCCTGCATCATGTTTGCGGGGGGGGGTGGAGGGTTCAGATGGAAGCAGCCTCACAGAAAGGTCGTAGTTCCCAGGAGGAGCCAGAAAGGTGACGGTGCCCCTGTTACGAGGCGGAAGCATCAGTTTATGCTTTATTAAAGAGTTTTCAAACACGGTACCATATACATCTCCGCCCGTTATGTGACTGCCAACCTGCAGGCAGGAAAAAAAAAACAAGAAACCGCATCAGACAAGATCACAGAGTCATTGGTTGAAAATTCACCGTGGAAAGTTTCTCACTCGGAGGTTCAGGACAGGAGAAAACTCCCATTTGGCATCTCGGTTCAGTGCGCCGATGTTTACTCCTCGCGGGATGTAGATGCTTTGAGTGAGATCGTTAATGTCTTTTAGTGGACGCTGGATCCCATCAAAGATGGAGCCCATGATTCCTGGGCCTAACTCTACGGAGAGAGGTTTCCCTGTTCGGAGGACGGGGTCGCCGACAGACACACCAGCTGGAAACGTCACCGTTATGGGAACTAAACCAACGCTGGCCTCATTAGTTTGTGTTTCCTGTATTAAAATCGGACATCATTTATGACGCTCTTCTGTGGTGGAAGGCCTTGTAGAGTAGAAAGGATACAGGTCTCTTCATACACCTGGATAGTCGCCATGTCACCTTCTAAACGGATGATTTCTCCCACCAGCTCACTGTGACCGACACGCACCAGCTCATACATGGCCGCTCCAGCCATCGCAGTCGCCGTCACCACTGGAGGAAGAGGAATCAGTAGCAGCCATTTTAGAAACGTTGCCATCATCTCTTGCGTCTTGGCAGACATTCTGTCTTGGAAAGGGGCCAACCGGGGCCCTGGCCTCTGGAGCTGGGCTCAGCTAATCCTAAATACATTTATCATGAAGGGGTGGCACAGACACCGTAACCCACTGGTCTCATCTCATCGTTTTTATAAATTTCACTTCTGTTTTAGCTATGATTGTATGTTTTATTCTGAACTCTCATAAGAGAAGCTCAGAAGGACCACAGCCCCTGGAGAACCGCCTCCACTGAAGACGTAACACTAAATCCGTTTCCTTGATGACACCTGGGGGTACGTACCTGGAACTGTCTGGTTACCTCGAGCGACTGAATTTCTTTCCTTTGCAGTTTATGCAGCTGTTGTTCTTTAGCCACATTGAAGCTCAGTTTTCATCCGATCAGATCAGGAGTCTGAAACCTGCAGCTCCAGATTCTCAAGAGACATTTTGGTTTGTGGCTCATTTAAGATATTTAAAGGGGAGCTACAAGTCTAACTCTTGGCCTGTAAGTGGCGCACTTGCGTTCTACTCCTTTCATCTGGGCCTCTCTCCTTCCTTAATTGGCACCACTGCTCAAAAGTTTGACTAATATTCAGTCTTTCTGCTTTTCCTTTTTGTTGAATCTGAGAAATATAACAAAGCAGAAGCCGTTTCTCAGCTGTATGACAGATAGCTTCTCTCACCTGACTGCAACCTGCTACCCCCATCAGTAGTCTATTCCTTTTGGGTCTATGTTGGCATCATAATCGGAAATAAATATTTAGATATTTTCAACCCATCATGTATAAAACAATTATTGGTATGCTCTACTTTTGTATTACAATTACTACTTTTATTCTGCAGCACATGGATGGGTGATGCTATGAAACCTTAGTTTAATGGAATGAGTCGCTTCATGACTCTCCTATAACGATGTTTGAGAAGCTCCATGTAATGGATACAGAGCAGGACTGAAGCCCACCTGGTCCTGAAACTCCATGAACATATCCAAACTGGCTTTCTCGCTCCTCGTCCTGAATCCTGGGAAGCTTTGATGTGTCCATGGCTTAATTTATGTCCTGCACAGGAGATCAAGAGAGGAAGACGTTTAATCAGCTTTAAACCATTGGCAGGGCAAAAACTTTTCCTAATTTAAAGGATGATAACGGGAATCAGTGTCATGAAACGCGAGAATGAAGTTAGCATCTGATCCTTTATAAAGTGCTTTAGTTTAACTTGATCAATCAGGACGGAGAGTAAACAAGGTGAGCAGATCAAAGGCGGCCTCTCTTCTTTGAAGGACAGATGGCTGTTTTTATCTTCACAGGTAATACTGAGAGCCGAGCTGATCTGTGCGCGAACGAGTCAGGTGACAAGCTAGCAGAGAGTAACGATACTCAACAAATCTACACTTACTCCGATAGCAGCATATCACACAACAACCGAAAAAAGACACAAGGAAAGAGCGGGAATTAAAACAACAGGCCGGAAACGGCACCGATAGGAGTACCTTACCTTAAAATGCTAAGTTTTTGAGCTTCGGTTTGTCTCCACAGTAGCAGGCAGAGGAGGAGTTTCTCTGGGCTAATCACCTGCAGAGCACCGGGCTACCAAAAGAAAACGACTCCATTTTGGCTCAAACTCCCTCCGTACACGGGAGATGTGTTTTGAGCCAATATGGCGCCTTTACTAGTTAGTTTCACAGCCAATGAAGTTTGGTCTGCGCACTCACGTGTCTTAGGCGCATTACTGCCCCCTGCAGGGCACAAGTGAACACGCACTTATAGTGCATGTAATCAAAAGTGAAAAAACCCAAACACGTTACACCATCAACAGCGGAAGTTATATGGAAAAATTCTTTATTCCCCGATATAATTTTTAGTTTTTTGATCACAATATTTACATACATATTTTCATTTCATCTTTGTCTTTAGAAAAACACGTTTGTAATTAAGTGTCTGTCTGATTATGTAATTTTTAAACATTAAAACAATCGTATGGTCCAACAGTTAGTCCTGGAGTAGCATTGTTACTAAACAGTTTCTATCCTTACTTCTTGTAGGCCTACTTTGCATTTTACTAGTGTGGAGATGATTTTGTGTGAGAAACAGATACAAGATGTTGAGAATTAGAAAAAGATTGAGAAACCCAGATATGTGGTAAGTAAGTGATAAATACATACTGAAAATGTTTAGTTCTACAACCAAAAATGCATTGAGATGAGAATGGCTCTAAATTGACCAACCGATAGTGGAGGTTTGGTTAAAAAGGGTTAGAAAATACAAACTGGAAGGACAACATTCTGAGGCTGCAAACTGAACTTTATAGAAAAGATTCAGCATCAACTAGACCAACCGTAACTATGAACGCTGCTCCAAAAATGTCTGTTCATGCCTGGAAATATGAATGTGATTGATATTAAACTGTGATTATCTCTTGATAACACTGTTTCTTGCTGTATGATATAATTTTAACAAAAGTATTATCAAAATGATAAGGTCACAAATACTTATCATTTTCATTTAAATAGAGGGAACATGGAATAAACATGTAATAACAAGTTTCCCAAGAGGCAAGAAAAAACAGAGAAAGGTGATATGAGGGACAAAAGTCACATAAAAGGTTTTATAAAATGTTTATTAAAATTGAAGCATTTTCAATAAAAATAAATAAAAAAAAATCACAGCACATAGTAGAAGGGCAGATATTTCAAATGATAGACAAAATATACAAAGGATCCCAAACATTTAACATGAAAAGATAAAATGAGAATATAAATAAACACTTAAACGTGGTTGGATTTGAAATGTATAAAACCAACAGTAGCTTTGGTCGGTGGTGTTACAGTTTCCTGTTACCTCCAGGCTGGAAAGCACCAAAAGAAACCCTGACACGTTAGAACAGGGACAGGCGATAGCCAGTCATGCCATCTATTATTCATCCTGGTGTTTTTTTCCTACAGAGACTTCACAGAATTTATCTTCATAAATTATAATTTATATCATTTAAATCCAACACATTATGGTAGGAATGTGTTTTTAATTAGTCCGTTTTGATCATCGGGGACCATTGCTGGTCTTGGATCAGAAAACGGCCTTGAGACACACAACAATACACAGGAGAGATTCACACATCCTGTTGTTTCAAATAATACAACTTTAATAAAGACACAAAAAAATTTAAAGGCTACATAAGCACCAAGTAGCTGATCAAATCATCTTTTTTTGTTATTAAAAAAATCATGCATTCAAACAGAGAAAATTATGAAGTTTTATGCTAATTAAAGTAGAAATAAAAAAAACAATGGAGAAAAAAACATTTCTCACATGCTGTTGTGGTCAAAAAACGTTTTCATAATACTTTTCATTCATACATTTATTGATTCAAATAATAAATTATATATTAAAACAATTTTTAATGAATTATACATAGCTTATTGTGTTTGATTACATGATGAGCGTCTTGGACGAGCTAATAGAAGTGTGTGGGTCCGCCGGGCGTCGCCCTGTTAGCCTGATGTCCGGTCCTAACCTGCTCAGTCAGATGATCTGATCCCAGAGGCAGGACTAACAGTCAGGGTAAACAGGTTAGAACCAGTCAGACAACGACGGATGTGAGCCAAAAAGCTATTTTCTAAAAAGAGAAAAGCTCTCAGAGCAGCAAGTTGCTGCCAGTGTGAAGATATATCCAGCTAATCCAGGATGTAATAAAGGGCCTCATTAAACATCACTTCATGCACTGTGGGTAACTGGCTAGCTAGGCTAGTCCGCTACAGCCCTGAAGGATTAGGCTATCATAGCAACAAATAGGACTAAACACACATTTCCAAATCAGTCAAACTTATACTGCTTGTTTTGACATGTAAATATAGAAATAGTCATCCTATTGGTGAAAATAACAAATGCAGATTTACAGTAGATTTACAATCAGCTGCTGCTGCCAGTTCGCGGTATTTCAGCAGTGGCTCTGTTTGTACACTAGGTGGAGCCAAATGATGCCTGGGCCCAGTTTAAAGTCTCTTTTTATGAGGGTTTTTATGAGGGACAGTCAGTGAGGTGTTGAGTTTGTCTCGGCTCAGTCAGACCAATCATTTTCATCTAGCTCAGAGTCGTCCTCAGAGTCGCTGTATTCAACCGCGATGCGTCGGGAAAGGATGGTGGCCACGTCGTTCCCCACCGGCTCCCGCTTGTTCTGCTGCTCTTGCTGCTCTTGAACTTTCTTCAGCTGGATCCCTGAAGGTAAAACAAAAGAAAAGAAGAACATTAATGGAGCTACAGAGGAAAACGTTTTAAAAAAAACGATGTTGAAAACTAACCCATTCGGATGGCCGACAGCAGGTCACTCCTGGCGTCTCTGACGGGTTTGGTTTGGGACTTGCTGCTCTCGGTGGGGTGGAGTGGGTGTGAGGGCACAGCAGGGGGGGGCAGAGGTGGAGGGGGGGGACCTGGGGGAGGCGGGGCTGTGCATGGGTTAGAAGGTACGGGTGGGAGTGGGTAACCTGGACCAATGTGCACGTTTCCATTATGCAGCGGAGGTGGTGGGAAGCCAAACGCAGTCTGGGCTGATGGGATGGGGGGGCCTTTGGGGGGAGGCGGAGGAATGAAGCTGATTGATGGTAAAAGCAACAGAATTAGTGTTGGAAACACTGAGAACATAACATAACATAAAATAGGAAGATTTTTGGCAATAAACAATGAGGAGGCTGCAGGTTTTACAGGCACTTTGAGAGCGATAATAAAAGAAAGATGAGGTTCACAGCCAGATACAGGGATAATTATCTCAAATAAAATAATACTGACATGATGATTATTTCATTAAATCTCTTTTTTCTGTTGGTATTATTCACTATTGTTTTTTCTGATGGTCCAAATGTGTTTACATTTACCCCCCATCTCTCTCACTCCTCTGTCATCGAACCAATGCCTTCGTGGCAACAATGAGCGCTGATATTTTTACACGTCAGTTTAAACCAGACTTTCAGAATTACAAAAAAAAGATGCAAAAACTGCAACTGTAGTGGAGTTTCCTGTTGGTAAAATCTATCTGCAGGTGTTTAATGTTTACGTTTGCATGTCCTCATCATGTTGACGACAGAAGACGTGCAGACGATGGTTCGGACTGTTTGTCACCGCAAGTACAAACATGTTTGCATGTGTTTAAGGACACGCAAACCTTCTGAAGATCAGGCCCATTTATACCACATAGCATTGAATTCTAAAGCTGAGCTTCTGAGATGGTTTATCATATCTGTATGATATCAATTGGTTTGTTTTGAACCAAACTCACGTTTACAAAGAAACTGTCAGATAATTTCTTCCAGCGCATCAACTAGTTAAGATATGATAAAAGTCAGGAACAAAACGTTTAAACTTCGATCCAAACCTCTTTAAACTGTTTGAGATGCATGTCTGATACGTTTTCTTTTTGCTTTTTTAGTTTGGAAAGAATCAGTGAAATAAACTAAACCTAAGTTTTCTTTCTTAAAAGCCACGAAAACAAACAATTTAAATGAACTCTATCTATTCTTAAAGGAAATCCCCATCCAGCCAGTATTTTATGAGAAGCTTGTTGATGCTACAACCTTAAAAGGACATGAAGTCAAATGTATGACTCTAGATTGGAAAGATCTGTATACATTTTAACGTTTGTACCGTATTTCTTAATTTTATCTTTCAACTATTTTATTTTTATTTCATCTGAATTTTTATTTCATTTATTGTGTTCAAACAAAACAATTAAACACAAAAACAAACATTCAAAACTCCAATTAATCCAACATTGATGCTGGAGATGAGTGCGTATAACTGACTGGTGTTATTCATACTTGCAGTCCTTTGCTGGACGTTCAGATCCATTTAATCTGTGAGCAGCGTGGGGCTCTGCTGCAGCATAGGTTACTGCCTTGTAGTTGATATCGATACTGTGGTATTCATGCTCCACAGGTGGGGAGGGATGTGCGTTTCCTGGGATGTAATCATGAGACTTGGCGTAGTTACAAGCAGCATGAGCAGGTACTGGAGGGACGGGGTAGTCCAGCAGGTCAGGCCTGGATAAACAAAGACAGGGAAGCAGATTATGATGCAGAGGCCTTTGCATATCCAGATGGTCCTGTTTTTTTTACCCCCAAATGCTCATCACACTAGATAAAGCAGGAATGAAAAGCTAACATGCTACAGTAGATGTGCAGAGTATTTAAAAAGGATCCAATTTCAGTTTGAAATTCTAGACGTTTTAAACTTTATACGATTACATTGAAAAAATAATCTTTCTTTGATATTATGAAATAAAAATGTGCAGACATAAATAGTGGAAAATCTCAGTGCAGATTGGGTTAATTTGCTAACATGAATAATATGACTTGATAAATAAAGCGATTAAGATAAAAGCCCTCGATGCATCGATCAGAGGTTTGAGTCACGTGCTGCATTTCTCACTCGGTGAAAAGTAAACTAAATAGTTGCAACACAAAGTAAGAAAGTGGGCCAGTCTGACTCTGTTTTACAGCATTTTCTCTAGGGTCATGTTTTAAAAGATATTTTTCTCACTTGTAGGATCTAATTGCAATCATTTCTGGTGAAATCCCTGCACATATGAAAGAAGACTGTAAATTGGATGAGATCTGATTCTGTTGTGGGGATTACTTTTTCACAAGTCTTTTGAAAACATTTCTTTTCTGCAAGTAGAAAATATGGCAAAGGACTAAATGACAAAAGCAGGAACAAGGATTTAATACCCAGCTGTAAAGAAATCAGAGCCTGTTTTGGTTTAACACCCTGTTAGTGTTTTGCATTGCAGTGCAAATGTACGATACCAAACAACCATTTGGCACGAATGATATAAAATACAACAATGACTTTAAATTAGCTAGTTGTATTTTTTACAGCTTCCAGATACACTTTCGTGCAATCCTGTGTTCATCAGGCGAGCTTGTTAAGTATTCATTACTTTAAATAAAGGGAGCAGTTCTTTAGGAACAGAAAAGGTTTCAGTTTCACCATCTGAAGGTGAGTAGCAGTGTCACAGCCCTCTTCACTGTTCCAGGTTTTGCTCTTTTTTTACGGCACTAGTGGCTCGTTTTTCTGACAGTAGGCTGACAGGAAAGGGGATATGAGAGAGGGGGGGAGACATGCGGGAAAGGACCACAAGCTGGA
>JAUZNJ010000025.1:489648-505912 GCA_034780135.1 Jordanella pulchra | reverse complement strand
TACTCCAGTGCTGCCCCTGGAGTGAGATGAGTTTATGCAGCTAATAAACTGCAGGTTTTTTCTCAGGGAATAACAGTAACATTGTGATGCTATGCTAGCTCTTTGAATGACATACCTGCAGCCTACATAAACACAACACAGCGACGATGGTCAGTAGGATGACTGTAGCCAGAATTCCTCCTGCGATGACCACTGTCCCGGCTGACATTCGAATTCCTCCCCATCAACCAGCTGCAGGCCGGAGAAGAACAACAGGAGAGAGGGAAAGAAAAGAAAGAGATGACGAGAGGGTTAGGAAGGTCATTCAGGAAACGACAGGACAGATGGAGGAAGGATGATAAGGAGAGTCAGGACAGTAAGGAGAAGCGAGCAGAACTTAGAGGAAATACAGGAAGGACAGAAGAGGAGCAATGGAGAAGGTGAGAGACGATGGAACGCCATTTAAAACGCTCTAATCAACATGCAACACTGAAGAATTATTTTAGGTTTATTCTGAACATTTTCTGACAGTTAAATGAATTCCCTTCATCTGTTCTTCAACCAACAATCCAGAAGTTTCTCTGCAGGATAAAGAATGATTGACAGTGGAAGCGTAGTCCTGTTTAACAGACTCTGATTGGTTGGTAACCCTGTTTCACCGCCTCCTGGTCTAATAACATCATCCACATCCATATTTTTTAAATAAAGAGAAGATATATTCTCAAGATTAGATTAGATTAGATGAGATGAGTTTTATTGATCTCACAGCGGAGAAATTCACACGTCACATACTGGCAAAGTAGATAAGAAGGTGCAAACAAGGAGGAAAAGGTGCATTAAGAATAGACAAGCAAAAAATCACACAAAATTAAAGATAATAAATAAGGGATAAAAAATTTTCAAACTACTGAAAAGTCTTTTTCCATATTTTTACGCATCCATGCTGTCTAAATCGAAGGTATAGTGGGGATTTCTGAGGGGAAATCTGATCTATTGTCATTTCCTAACTAATTTTATGTTTTAATTTTGTATATATTTAATAATAAACTGACAACAACAATAAAGTTATTAGTACCTAAAATCCATGTACTAACATTAAATGTCAAAAATACAGAATTCCTGCACTTTTTAGATTTAGATGTTTTATTGGGTAAATAAAACATTGACTTATTGGCTTCTTCTCTGCGCTCAGATTCAAACGGCAAAAGAAAAAAAAGTGAGCAAAACGAGAGAGAACATTGGTGCCGACTTATGGACACAAAGAGGATCAGAAGCCACGGTGAGGTTTCTACGTTTCATCTGAACAAGCATGTTAAACACCATCAACAGACCAGCTAACCTACTGGTCAACAGCACCAAACGAGAGCAGGTGAACACGACTGCGCCACTTACTGGCTGGGAGGAGTTCAAGTTGTACCTATCACCTCCACACTGATTTTTAGTTCTAATAATTTACTGGGAGGCATCATACATTTTCTAGAAGCTTCATAAAATTGTATGGTTATTTACTGAAGCGTATGTTATAATAACCAGTTAGAAGAGTAAAGTTCCAGGAAAGCAATGTTTATGTTCCAGGAAAAGACAAGCTGTAAAATGTGCTAAAATGTGTTTAGTGAAAATATTTCAATACTGTTTTGTTTTTTATGGTGAGTTAACCTGAAGGAGATAATGAGAGAAAATGACCAGGTCTGGTAAAAGCAGATTATTACAGAAAACCAGAGGATTCAAAGAAACCAGTATATAAAAGAAACCCTCACTGGTGAAGCACAAAGAAAAGATAATGAAAATATCAGTTTAAAATTAAATCAGACCTGAGAGCAACAGAGTCCAGCTCTGTACCTTAACAAGTGAGGCAGCTTAGGTTACATAACAAAGACATTTTGCTCTCCGTCATTCCCTCTCATGTTTAATGCAAAAGATTTTTGACCCAAACCTGAATGAATTCATCTGGTTTTGTGGATAAATTAAGAGAATAAAAGGGCATCAGCAGCTGTTTTTGTTCTGTTAGTTTCCCCTGCAGGCCTTTAAGTTTTGGTCCTCTGTAGTTGGATGCACTGCTTTTTGCATGTAAATGAGGATTTGCTCATATCTAACGTTGATTCACTGTTTGTAAAAGTAGGCCAGAAATGCAGGAGACAAATAATTGTGTATTCATTATCCCGATTGTTCAGGTTATATTTCCTATTTCTGGTTCCAGATGTCTTCATTAATTTAGGCCTTTGGTCTATTGAGTCATGAAATACATAACTAGGAGATGGTTTATGCTACATTTCGATAACAGAGACATTTTAGTCCAAGATAAACTACATGCCTTAGTGGGAATTTGTTGAAAGCAAAAAACATTTTTTGGGGATCAAGAACTCCAGAATGAATGATTTGGATGCAGAGATGACAGCTTCAGGAAATTAAGCTGCAGGACTGTCTCATCATGTTGCCACCAACGCAGAGCTTAAACAACACTGGCAGCACATGAGACTGCATCTATGGATACAGTGAGGAGAAGATTTTTTGGCAAAGAGCTGGCATCAAAAGAGCCTCTTGGGTTAAAGAAAGGAAATCAGGTGTGCAGCAAATGTAGAACCGGAAGAGCACACCAAGCATCCTTTGAAACAAGCAAAAGGCTCCATGATAAAAGAGAAATATCAAATATCTGCATGGCCAAACGCTGAGGACGAGGAGATGTCTTCAGGCTTCACCGAGAGTCTTCTAAAGCTGAGTAAATGGGAGACATGTTGGAGGAGTGAGGCTGAGAAGGTTTGGAGATGTTCAGTACAATCTGCGGCAACTGTAACGAGCTTTATTTTATCCCTTGACACTTTCCACCGCTTTCTTTGTTTGCTTATACTCACATTTAATGCCCACTATAAGAAGTGTATACAATTTTTACATCTTGTTTTAGCAAATAAATAAAATAGAAATGTTAATCCCTTCATTTGTCTCTTATAAACCTAATTTATTTACGTTTTAATAGATCGATTCTAACCAGGTACTTTTCTGCAGCATCAGATTAAGTGAACTGAGGAGCAAACTATGTATCCAGTAAACTGTCCTCAAGGCCTTCAGGGTAAATATTTGTATAAACTACAAAACATGAAAGTGATTTGTCAAATAACATAAATATTTCACCCCAGACTCCTTCCAACTTTTCTCCATTTTACGCAATTTAACGCATTTTTCTGCAATAAATACCGCGATGTTTGACTCATAATGTTCAGTTCGTAGAAACTCCCAATCTTACCCGTCACTTTAATTTTTGGGTGGTCTCATGGCTCCCCCTCTCCAGGGCGTCTGTCTGGCAGGAGCTCAGCTTTCAGCTGGAGGAGGAACCAAACTTCAGACTGTAAAACGTGAAACTAGCTGCTTTATCCACAGCCACCGCGTCTGTGGAGGAAGGGAAGGTTCTTCTGCGATAAACTGTCTCCTCTGCCTTCAGTAAAACTTCACAGTTCTGATCCAAAACAGCTGCAGCAAAGAAAAGGTTCCCCCAGTCCTAGAAATCTCCAGATGTTCAAGAGAACATCTCCAGAGGAGACAGGAGCAACTGCTGCCTGAAGGTCAGATCCACTGACTGAGCGCGCGGCGCGCAGAGGATCCTGTCCGTGATGCTGCGTGGACGAGGCAGTGCGTCACGACAAAAACACCAGTGGAAATAAATCCCAGCGGCATCATATTGAAAACGAAACAATAAAACAAATAACATCTGATCCTCAGATGATAAAAAAAAAAAGTTTGGAGCTCAAGGTTTAATTCGTTAAACCATTAAATCAATTTCTTTCCATTTTCTTCCCACCTGAGTTCAAACTAGGATGAAACTGTTTTCTGGTTTATGTTGTTTTTTTATGTTGAATACTTTACCATGACTCTGAAGCTCTGCATAAATAAGCAAATAACAAAAACACATTTAAACCCTGATTAAAATCTCCAAGTGAAAATTGATTTTTAAAGGCTAATTTGAGAAAACTCTAACCTAATAATTTGAATTAATTAATTTAGAGCAGAAAATCTTATTTACAGAGAAATTCCTTTAAATGTTCCAGAAGAGCAGAGATCTCAGGGCTCTAGTTCTCTATACATGGTTCTCCTCTCAGGTTCTGCAGGGTTCAGGTCTGGGATTCAGATGGACGAAGGAAGATCTCAGAGCCAATTGAGCAGATTCTGTGTTGCTTTGCTCTCTAGTGTAAAGACCAAATGCTAACTAAATCCCATTTTCTGGCCTCTAGATGTTAATTTTAAATTGTTTTGGTATTTCTGAAGTAAATGATGCTCCCATGCAGCAGAGATCTAACAGTAAACCTCCTTTACGTCCTCCTGAACCACATCTCTGTTTTTATCTTTATCTCTCCCCCCCCTGTGAAGATCAACCTTTATCTGCCCTAACTGGACAGACTTCTGTCTTTCCCATTTAGAAGAGACTCTGGCAGAAGCTGGCCTCTTTTCTCCATTATATTTATGGTTGATACATAGAAATCTAAATATGTTTACTGCCAAAAATTCAGTGTAGAAACAAGAAAAAAAATTAAAAATGTCTTCAGATTCTGCACTATAGTCAATGTTATTATTAGTTTCATTAATACCATGATTCTAAAATCTAATTTAATCAATATTACCACTTCTTCTAACTATAATACCAGTTGTAATTAGTGTAGCGTATAATTGAATAATAATAATGCTAATAATTTTTTAACGTTTATTTATTATATTTTCGAATCCCTTTAACGGATAGCGGATGCTGTAAGATGAAGAACTTGATGAAGATCTTCGGGCCACGAGGCAGAAACTTCCCTCCTAAAGCAGCCAACAAGTTCCTGCCTCTTAGTGTCTCCTCTCTCTGCTTCTCTGCACTCTGAGCACAAAGAAATGAAGACTTTAGGAGCAGAAGCCGAGAGAGGAAAGATTTTACAGAGTGAATAATTTAAGGGTTGAATGGAGCTGAGATTCTTCTGGATTTTGCAGACAAGAGTTTTTAATATTAATGCACCTGAGAAGTCCGAGCTTCATTTCCCTCCCTTACTTCTCTGATGCTGACATTTAACTCTCTATCCTCCAGCTGCTCCCGGAGCAGGAGACATTTTGAAGACACTTGCAGATGTTTTATCCTAGCAAATGTAGCAGTGAAAATGTCTTTGGTCCTTTGAACAAGATGTTTGACTCGGCTGTAACCTTCATTAATGATTAATGTAGCATAAGCTCATTAACAATTATGCCAGCAGAAATAAGCAGGTTTCCAGGTTTCAGGTGACATCAGCTGCAGCTGATGTTGCACCAAGATACAGAACTCTGTCCACCTTCACCGCCGGTTTAAGGCTCCATCCCTCGACAACCAACCAGTATAAAAACAGCAGACAAACAGAGGATTAGTTCCAGCCAATCAGCAGACTCCAACAACACCCGCTGTGGCCAGAAATTATGACCTTTGACTTGGTAGATATCCTAGCTAGAAACTTCTGTTTTTGATGAACTAAACAATGCTAACCAGTTAGCCACTGAGCACAGCTGGCCAGGGCGCTACACAGGTCCGCCCTAGCTAGCTGTGCTCAGTAGCTAACTGGTTAGCATTATTTAGCTAGCAATGAATGACCTTTAGCTTGACCTTTAACTACGAACCGTCCAATTTCCACAAGCTGTTTTCTTTGTCTAAAATCTTTCGGAAAGTCATGTTATCTACTATGCTACACCTGTTCTCCCTTGTCCAGAGTTATAAAAAGAAGTGATGTAACTGATCCTCTTTTCATATGGGATGGTACAGCTCTGTCTGTCTGTGAATGAGTGTTTACTACTTCTGGCTACTTTAGGTTTCCAAAAGAAACCCGAAATTGCTTCATTCTAATTGCCAATCCGCACCCTTCAGATCACTCCTAATGCGTTCTTCACATCACCGCTTTGCTCTTTTACCTAGCAATACCATGGAAATCACTCATTCTGTGTGAACACACCTTCATAATTGATGAGCATCTCATCCTTAATCAGTCAAAGCACTAAGAAAGAGAGGAAGTTTTAAGACGATTCAATGATCCAGTGCTTGATCACCTATAGACTTTAGTTTTTGACCTCAGAACATCGTGGGAGGACCTGCTGTTCGATCAGATCACTCCATAAGGTGTGTAGATGCTGACTACCTAGATAATTTGGGTCAAATTATTTAAAGGCAAGCTACTGAAGAGATTTAAAGGATTTAGTGTTCATGCTGCAGCTGTCTGAACCATCAATAAACACTGCAGGGATCATAAAGATCTAAAAAGATCTACAGTGGTCCTGGACAAGAGGTGATAGAAGCATGAATGACCTTTCATGAGATTCCCAAAAGAGACCAGTGACCTCTATCCCGCTTAGGAGAAGCAGCCAAACACCGCGGCGGCCCCTCATTGCAGGCTGACCTCTAAAGAATCAAGACTTCGATTTTCCAACCAGATGATCTCAGACGTCTCTCTGTTAGGAGACTGTGACCTCTTCCAGGTTTTGATTTCAGCCAAACGTTTTGAAACAGGGCTTTACTGCTGCTCATTTTAACTAGAATAAAGACCTGAGCATCAGTGTTCGTGACCCAGTTCTGGTTCCAGGTGGAACCATTCTCACTTGTTCCACTTCATCCTGCTAGACATTGATTTATCAGATTTTTTACTCCTTCAGAATGAGATGCTTTTTGCAGAACCAGATTTAAATCTGCTGCTTCGTCGCTACGGATTATAAAGTTAGATTTACAGACCCAGTTTCCTCCAGTTTAGAGGAAGAAAGTTGCCCTTTGCTGAAGACCAAGTCCATGGCTGTGAATTTGGGCGTTGGTTTTATTTCCCAGAGTTCCTCTTCTGCAGACGTTTGTCCATCAGAGCTGATTTCCCTTTGGGTTTTTCTGGTATTTAGTCTAGAGATTAACTTGTCAGGTTGTCTCTGAACGGACAGACCTCCTGGCTGCCATGTGGAGTCCCTCAGGGCTGCGGTGGAGAAAATCTGCAGGCGGGGGAGCCGCGGTTTCAGAAACACTATAACCCTTTGCTCGGCTTTCCCACCAAACCTCAGTGTTTACAGGAGACACCTGAGGTCGTCCTCGTGTTACACTCTGTGATGTCAGGCTGCGTGGCTCTGCGTCATCGCAGCAGAAACCAGTCTTGGTCCGTTCAGCTTCCCTCAGATCCTCAACGCTGCGCAAACAGAACCTCACCTTCAGTCCAAACAGAGAAAAGGACCCAGGTTTAGGAGCAAAGCCTCTCCTCTCACTTTCTTTGATTTGTTTGGATGAAGGAGTTTAATGTGATTTGAAAAGCAAACGAGAAGCCCATTAAGGCTTTCTGCTGCAGAGAGGCTGGGCTTTCCAGAGGTTACATGGTTGTTTTTGTAAAACTTCAAATCCTCTCACTCGTGTTTTCTGTCTGATTCATTAGATTCTCCATTTGAATGAAGTTACAGAAGCAGCCACAGTAAAAACCTCCTATTTCCCCTGATTTTATGTGACGTATGTTGGGAGGAAATGTTTGCATTTTTGTTATACTGAGATTGGATCCCTTCATGTGTGAGCCGTCTGACCCGTCAATCAGCAGAGGTTCTGCTGAACAGGACAATTACAGTGATTATTCAAAGGACCTCTGGAGCAGCGAATAAGTTCATCACAGGGATGGAGGCCGTCAGGATCATACAAATGGTACGCATCTCTTCATGACAGCTTACTGTCACAAATTACCACTTTAGATATAAATACTACTGATTAAATGCATCAATAAAAGCAGCAGAAGTTGGTGGTTGTTGTTGAAAACCCAAAACAGATCATTTGGAGGCGAGGCGGAGCAAATGGGACTGAAATATGTTTATAAAAGAAAGAAACTTAAAAAAATCTGAGGTGAAAATAATCCAGAAGATAATAAAACTAAATAAAAACAAAGCAAACGGGGACCAGGTTAAGCATGAACCTGCCGAAGGTTCTGAGGACGTCTGTGAACCATTTCAAGTCCACTATGTCTTCCTGTGATGGTCCCAGCAGATTCAGTCTAAGGTCAGAGAGGAAGGAATAAAACAAACAGGAGCTTTCCTCCCCAAACCTGTTCCAGCCGGTTACTGGGTCTGACCCCCCCGCCCACCATGTGCTGCAAAACCCAGAAGAAAACCAGCATTACTATTAATAATAAAACAGAAATATCTCCGGTCCATGCTGTGGCCCTCTCTCTGACGCTCTGACCCTACTCTTAGAATAAAGACAAACCCAGAAAGGCTTCTTTTAAAAGATATTTTAGATCATGTCCACTGAAGCGCGCTAAGAGCCAGGCTTTTACTACACATGGAGCCTGAGAGTAGATGGATGTCCACGCCATCGCAGCCTCATATATCCCACAAAGACCACATGAGGTGGTTCAAACCTGCAGCTGTCAGAGGAGGGCAGGATTAGAAAACATCTTCAGCTGGTCGCTCTTTGCATAAATGGTTTCATGTAATCCAGACAAGAAAACAACAGTGATCTGGTGCTTTTAGCTGTGAAACAATTACATGTCTAATCAAGCATACAGTCAGAAGAAGATGACAACGTAAAATATTCTCAGTACTGCAGGGGCAAAGCAAACCACAGGAAGTCAGTCCCAAAATTGAACCAAGAATTGAATGAAATAATATCTGCTGACCAACGTTAGGATCCAGTGTTAGGACTAGTGTCGGCCTTCAGGGAGGGGGCATAAACCTTTAGGTTTTCAATTAGGTTTCCTTCAAAATGGCTGCTAGAAACTTTTTAGCATTTATTTTTTTTTTGTTTTTTTTTTCACTTTGACACATCTTTGCCAGCAAATATAAAGACAATCATGTGAACAAAGAACAGCCTTTAAACATCTTTATAAACAGCAGTCAGGGGTCATTTGGTAAAAAACCTTAAAGTTAGAATAGAAAAACTTGAATTGGCTTAAGTTTAACTTCTGAAGGTCACAGCTGCAGCTTTTACATCAAAACAGAACATCTAACGTGGTGCAGAATAAAAGTTTATATAAATGTATGTATGAATGAATATAGCCATATTTTTTAAAAACTATATTCATCTTCAGACTAAAACTGAATCTGAATAAAAAAACAGGGTAAAAAACAAAGAACAAGCAGTTTTACCTCAAATCATTGTTTTCTTTTTTTTCTATCGTCATGTTATGGTCTAAAAATTATAAGCAAACAAATATAAAGCTCTGCGATAAAGACGCTCCAGTACAAATGAGCAGCACTTTCTGTAAATAAACAATTGTTTAAACTGGCTTTATTAGTCTGATTTTTTTACCTGCTTATGTGGGAAATTCATCTGTATTAACAAGGAAAGATGGAGGAAAAGGGATCTCTGAAGGAATCCGAGTTTTAACTTGATTCCAGTGGATGTCGCAGTGTTTGGGGTATGCAGATGAGCTCTCAGCCTGTAATCAGCTGAACAACATGCATGAAGGTGTCCCCTGCAGAAGATAAAGATCAACTAAAGAAACTGAGCCGTCCTGCTTCTTATCAGCAGAGCTCCAATAGCAAACATGAATATGTGAGAACAAGTTGGAAATATGAAGTTATATAAAATCAGTGGTTTTCAGCTTCACCTTATCTATTGATCCTAACAGACCTTTAGGAAAACTAATTCAGAAACAAATGATCACAACTATGAGTTGCTCAAAACAATCTCAAGAGGTTAAACAAAAGATGAGCAACACATTTTCTATGGGCTGAGATGAATGGAGGGCGAAACATAGCAAGGAAAAAATGAACGTTACATTTATTTATCTATTCAACAAATAAATTAACATAATATTAAATATACCAATAAATTTTAAAATGTGCAATTAAATGACTACATGTCCCATTAAATATTACAAATATATTTAAAATAAAAAATAATAGTCAAATGTCATTTATTGATATGTTTATAGATATAATAACTTCATTTTATATAATATGAATAATTACATAAGTGAAACCAGAGAATGAAGGAGGTTCTGTGCTTAGAGTGTAACTTTCAGAGACATCTGATAAAGTATTAGTAGTGGTGTAAGCAGACATCTGATCCCACATTTACACTTTTATTCTTTTTTTAAGAAAAACTAATAGAAAAGGTAAAAGAAAAGAAATGAGGTTAAAATGCAGCCTTAAGTGTAAACTGTCTGATGAAGACTATATGACTAAAAGTTGAATTAATAAAGGTCCTTTTTCAGTTTCCTGACATCAGGTCTGAGCTCCCAGCTGTCTCCTTAATGAATATTCAGTCGCCTTTATTAGCACATTGCTCAGGATATTTGTGACAGAAACGTCAGCCTGAGAGGACGAGCCGGATCAGAGGGCGCTCGCAGAGACACAGCAGGCAGATGGTACTGAAGGAGACAGCAGGGCGGCTTTCATTGTGCTGGGAAGCAGGATGAGACACAAGAAGGTCAGACCGAAAGGTGGAGCAACGTGGATCATCAACAAATAGGAACCTTCATCAGTTTCCACCCATTCTGTGTGATTATAAAGACATCATCTCTGTGTAAAACTCAGATACTTGAGAAAAAAGTATCAGTGACTTATTATACACTGAAAAGCTTTTAATAATGATGCTTAAATACAGTATGTTTCACAATACAGGTTTTGGTTTAAGGAGTGATGCCCATAATTTCTGTAATACAAGTAAAATATCAAAATTTGAATTGCTTAAAGACTTCCCCGCTTACTTTAAATCTCTGATACTGTACAGCGTGTTTTATTGGATAAACGGCTCCCATTTATCATTAAAACAAGCTACTGTTTATATATGCAGCCTGATCTTCAAAGGACACTTCAACCTTGACAGCATCTGCAAAGATGAGGTACAAACCGGGAGCAATTTGAATATGTGACCTAGCTGGCACAAAACTTGTTAGCCTTCATGAATATGCAGAGCATATGCTGATGACCAAAACTCGCAGATTCATGGGAGGAGAATATGAAAACATAACTCCCTACCACTGAAATGTTTTTATCAATTTCATTCAGTTCAATTGATTTTAATATAAGTTAATTCAATTCAATTCAAAAGGTTTTCTTTATTTCCAAGGGGAAAGTTTATGGAGGGATTTATAGAAATACAAAACGCTACACATAAATACAAGGAAAGGGAAATTAACAGTGAACCAATGGGCAGTGAGGTAATTAAGTCCTTTTTTAAAACTTTTTAAATTGAATTGAATCTTTTTCGGTCTTCACAGCCTCTACTGTTGCTGCTTCTTCCTCTAAACTGCAGACTTCTCCACCTACTCCCCAGGCTGCCACCTTCAGAAGTTCTCCTGTCTCCCAGAACCAGAGTACAGACAGTGGATACAGAAATTTGTAGACTGGTACCAGTAGAACCACCTCATGTTAAATACTTGAAATACAAAGCAGCAGCCGATGGACTTTCACAGGCGCAGACCAACCTCACCGACCCTGGAGAAGATCCAGGGAACTGATGCGGAGATAGTGGATCTTATAAGGAGGTGGACAATGAAGTGGCCTGAGGTAAGGACAGGAAGGGTCAGATCATCCTCTATCTTTGACTTCCTGTATGAGCGTCTTTAATATTTCTGTTTGCACTGGTTCTTGATCTGATCAAGATCTATTTATTCTTGTGGATACTGTGATTTTTCCAGTCAGCTTGTGTGTTATTGTTCATCAATGCCTTTACCTGCACAGATTCTTATTGCATTTTTTACATATTCCTTTTAACGCGTTACCTTAAAAGAAGTTAACTTAAAATGTGCCTTCTTTTTATCTTACCTAGTTTTGTGTGTACCTGTGATATTTCTTCTCTCTGCTTGTTTTGTTAGAGTAAACACAGGTATTTCCATTTTATTCTATTGTGTTGTGTTTTGTTTCTACTCTAAACTTGCAGACATATTTTAGAACTTTCTGTCCAAACGTGACATATTTACACTTTTCAAAAGATCCGGGTCTTTTTGGGTAGCAAAATCCCCGAAAAGACCCGAACAATATATACATTCACACAGTCCGTCATGCGACGTGAAGTTTTCCTGCGCACCGCTGCCATCTCGTGGCTGATTTAAGTACTACTTCAGTATTTAATGAAAACATATCAGAACGTTTATTTATACCATATCTAAGTATGTTTTTATATATATTTTGATTAAAATATTTCTTAAATAATGGTATCATATTTTTAATTTCAAATGTATGGGTTCTTCATTTGGTCAACAATTGTGGCATTTAACAAATTAGATATTATTTTTTACATGAATGTATTTAAATCCTTCCTAGATATAAGTCCCTGCAGCAATGAGCTCAAAGTGAGACAAACTGAACGGGGAAACATGTTGTTTAACATTTTTTTCTCACTGACTGGTAAGTAAACAGCTGACCGGAAGCTGGAGCACTTTCACCGGAAAGGAGGAGCAGATTTTCTCGTCGCCGTGGAGCTGCTGTAATGGCGGTCTCTCGTCGTTGTTCGCAGCAGCAGCAACAACAGATTTCGCTACAATCTCCGCCGAGAAACAGCTCTCTTTCCGGGGCTGCCCCGGCCTCCCCGCCCATGGCTCTGCTGTCTCCGGCCGTCGGTTCCTCGGAGGGCGAACGGGAGTGTAGCGGAGGGATAGATGCGACTCTGGCCTCCCCGGACCTCCCAGTCTCGGTTCTTGCGAGCAGTGCGAGCTCTACGTCCACCACCTCAGGCGGAGGCAGCAGCAGCGTATCGAGCCCAGGCTCCGGAGCTACGAGCCCCACCGACGGCAGCAGCGGGGTCGGCGGGGCGTTCAGGGAGCTGTTCGAGGCCTGTCGGAACGGAGATGTGTCCCGCGTGAAGAGGCTGGTGGATTCGGTGAACGTGAACGCAAAAGACATGGCTGGTAGAAAATCGACCCCGCTGCACTTCGCTGCGGGTAAGGATGAGCTAAGCTAACCGTAGCTAAGATGGGCAGCTAGCAGCCTTATAGCTAGTCTGTTTGGACAGAATGATTGTTTTCCTGCTGTTCGGTCGTTTTATAACCGTTTTATTACACTTCTGGTCCAGTATTTGTTTTTATCTCACTAGCTAATCTGTTGTTCTCCTCCGTTAACAGACAGTAAACATAAACAAGCCAACATTCAGCATGATTACAGAAACATTCACATCTTTCACCAAAACTCTGCAGGTTTTATTTACTTAATTCTCCATAGTCAGCTGACGAACGGCTGTTTTTATTTGTGTGTTTGTTTGTTTTTGTGTCTGTAATTGAATTTTTTTCCAGTTTGGATATTTTACAGCTGCTCCAAACATTTTCTTACAGTTTGTTTTGATACATCGATTCATCAAGATAACAAAGATTTCTTCCCCCCAAATGTTTTTTTATTCCCAGCTGAATTCAACACTAATGACACATTTAAATTGATCCCCATTAATGGGTTTAAGCATTAAAAATCCAGGATAATTATTTATTTTAATAACGAGTTTAACGTGTAACGTTTCTTTAAGCACATTTATTTATGTTGTATTTTAGTGATGTATACATGGATTAAATCTAAAAATAGATGTAAATGGTTCATGTGATGGTTGAATGCATCTTTATTTATTGCCGTTTATACAAGGAAATGTTATTAAAAAGATGTGAAATAAAATGATTTCAGTGTAAATGTATCCGGCTCATTGTTGATTAAAGCGAGTGAAAGTTCAAAGTTCAGCAGCAGCTAAAATCAATCAGATTTATTCAGGCTGTTTTCAGCAGCACCTCCAGTTCCAGGTTAACCTTTACTTTTATCCTCTCTGTTCTTCCTGCTGCCGCTGTATTGATTATATCTGCTGCCTCTGATCACGCCGTTGACCTTCTGTTTGCGTTTAGGTTTCGGTCGGAAAGACGTGGTGGAGCATCTCCTGCAGACCGGTGCCAATGTTCACGCCAGGGATGACGGCGGTCTCATCCCACTGCACAACGCTTGCTCCTTCGGACACGCAGAGGTGGTCAGCCTCCTCCTGTGTCAGGGAGCGGACCCCAACGCCAGAGATAACTGGAACTACACGCCGCTGCATGAGGCGGCCATCAAGGGGAAGATAGACGTGTGCATCGGTGAGGATCCCTGACCTCTGCATTAGTTTACCGGTTTTATTTTAGTTTCAGAACAGGTTAAATAATCGGAAAAGATACGTTTTAGTTTAAAGAATGCTGCTAAAAAGATTTGAATCAGATTTCAAGCCCAGTAAAGTTTCTTCTCTTCCTGTATTTTGCTGAATGAGTGACTGAAATATGAAGCCGTTGAATCGCTGCAGTTCTGCTGACTTCGCCTTGTTTTGATGCAGTGCTTCTCCAGCATGGAGCCGATCCAAACATCCGGAACACCGATGGAAAATCAGCGCTGGATCTGGCTGACCCTTCGGCTAAGGCTGTTCTCACAGGTCAGGGCCTCGTTTTCTCCCCGAGTCAAACTGATGTTTTCTGACTCCGACGCTGTTCTTGTCGCTTCTTCTTTGAGCTCAGGGCTGTCTGCTTGATTTTCTGCTCCCTCTCCTTCTTGTCCCTTTAACCTTTTGTATTTGATAGTAAAAGTTTTTGGTTGAGAGCAGACCAGATCTACCAGCAGGTCGGCCATGTTTGTTTTGGTCCAATCAGGGGTTTAAATCTGTCCTTTTATTGGCAGAAACTGTTCTAAGCAGGAATCCCAAACAGAGAAAATCTTATTTTTACCCTTAATTCAACCACTTTTCAGCGTGTAAATCAATATTTTACTGCAGGATAAATTTGTTGACGTTGCTTCAGGTATAATAGTTAAAGTTAATAGAGAATCCATTTCAAAAGCAACGGTCCTGCAGTCATGTTCTTTCTCCTGTTTGGATCATGGACTGAAGCAGGATGATGTTCTCACTATGGATGGAAGAACTGAAGGGATTTTTGTTTTAATCAGGACGTCTTGGACCACGGCTCCCTAACTCTTAGTTTGTTTTTTTTCCTTCTAATTATCCCAGCAGACGTTTCCTTTGGTTGAGCTGGACACCAGAATGAATGGGAAATAAAAGAAAGCAGGGACCTGATCTCCGATCATTGGTTCTGTGACTTTATCTGTGTCATTGTTTGCTTAAAGGTTCAACAATGGAAAAAATGAAAGTACAAACTGACCCAGGCTTCCTCTGTTTGTCGGAGGAGAATCTAACAGCTGAAGCAGCTTTTCCAACCTTAACCAGTAATCTGCATGGTCAGGGTTTGGTGGGAAGGAGCAGAAGTTATTTTCCTTCCCTCTGCTGTCCCTGGGTGGCTGTGAGCTGCAGTGAAACGTGTTTCAGCTCGTTTCCAAACACTGGAAGAGCTTTACTGCCTAAACAGAAGCTGCTTCTTCAGTAATTATTGAGTCTGCAGACGTCGTAATTCTAACCTTACAGCAACTCGTGCTTTTTGGCAAAGCGGGGAGCAAAGCGTAGACTGATCACAGACCAGGAGGTCGGAGAGGAAGAAACTCAGCCTGGATCCTCTGATCCTTTGAGGCTGAAACATTTCTGCCCTTAAAAGTCTGAGAAAAGTGAAAATAATGTGGATCTAATGGATCCCAAAGCCAGATGTAGAGTAAACCAAGAACCACGCTCAGTGATTGATGCTTGTTTCTCTTTAACCTTTCTGTAGGAGAATACAAGAAGGATGAACTTCTGGAAGCAGCGAGGTGAGTCCGTTTGAAGTCGTTTGCGCCGCTTTAGTCACATGATGTCGTTAGAAATGCAAAACAAAGAGCTGCGTGGAAAAAGCCCGAATGGGCCGTGGTGCTGCTGTGGGATGATAACTGTGGGGCTCGTGGTTGGTGTGTTTGCAGAAGTGGGAACGAAGAGAAGCTGATGGCTCTGCTGACTCCGTTAAATGTCAACTGTCACGCCAGCGATGGGCGCAAGGTAAACGACCCACTTCTGCTGCACCTCACTAACGACTCCATCTAGGTTCAGTTCACTAAACCACATGTTGAATAAAACAAGCAGCAGGAGAACAAGGTTGATGCTGCAGGAGAAACCACAGAAAAACATTTTAATTTCTCATAAAAGACCGGGGGGGGGGGGGCCGGAGTCTGAACAGTATGGAGAGAAATTTGTTCCAATATTATAAAAGCAAAGAGCGCATTTAAAAAAAAAAGGAAATTTAAAGAAAATGTGTCTCAGAACTTCAACTTTGAAAACCTCAATAAAAAGGTTGTTAGTTTATGTGTATTCAAAAGTTCAACCAGTATTTACTTATTCTTCAAATTCTTCTGGGGAAACTGAGTTTTATGAATTGAAGTCTTCAAATGCAGTTTTACAGAATTTTGCGCTTTAACTTCTGGGTGGTCTGTGAACGGACCAATAGAAACCCACCTGCTCTGAACGGACCAATAGAAACCCACCTGCTCTGTGAACGGACCAATAGAAACC
>JAUZNJ010000025.1:477704-489548 GCA_034780135.1 Jordanella pulchra | reverse complement strand
TGAACGGACCAATAGAAACCCACCTGCTCTGAACGGACCAATAGAAACCCACCTGCTCTGAACGGACCAATAGAAACCCACCTGCTCTGGACGGACCAATAGAAACCCACCTGCTCTGGACGGACCAATAGAAACCCACCTGCTCTGTGGACATTAGCAAAATCATTTCTATTGGTTCACACACAGACCAGCCACACTGTTTGCCATGAAATCTGTAAAATAGGGTTAGAAACAGATGCGAATCTTTAAACTCAGTCTTTTAAACATGAAAAAAAATCTAAAAAAAAGTTTTTCAAAGTTTCATTTTTGAAATAACTTTTCTTTGAATCTTCGTATCTGAAACACGTTCTTGTCTTTTAATAATATTGAAGCAAATTTCTCTCCATAGACCAGGAAGTTTTAGCCGTTTTCTTCCATAAAGCAGATTTTCCTTCCCTGAATGGATCCTTGTTTCTTGCAGATAAGCGTTAATAATCCCAATGGTCTCTAAAGTCTCTCCTGCAGCGTGTTCTGGCGACCCGATCGCTCTGTGGGCTGGTTTTATATTAAACCCATTAGAACCGGATCCCCTGTACATGAAGCCTCCTGTTATAACACGGCTGGCAGCGTCTCTCTCTAGTTCTCTCTTTCTTTGCATATTAACATCTAATTATTGGATATTTTATAAATACCTTCCAGGCAGGTTATAGGTGATCAGTTTGTTCCTCGTTAAGAATCCAAACCCAGCATTTATCCAGTGATTGAAGCAGAGCGTTGGGGTCCGATAACACACGGGTTTGTTCTGTAACGTCAGAAGGTTCTGCAGATTCCAGTTGGTTTGAGAACTCTAAGGTTCTGGGTGAGAAACGGGCTCCGGTTGTGTCTGTTCTGAAGGGTCGTTTCATTTAATGAATCCTTTGGGTTTTGAGGCGTCGATGTTCTGAAGCTTTAGTTTGCGTTTATGCTCCCAGAAACAAAGACGGATTTATTGATTGATTCTCTCATTTCCCTGTTTTTTTTTTATTGCTCTCCTATGTAGAAAAATGATCTCCTGGTTTATTCCTGTTGATGTTTTAGATGATGTGAGCCGTTTGGGGCGGAGCCTGGTCTCCTGCTCCTCCATCCACCATGTTTTAGATTCTCAACACATTTTGTATTTCACTGACTCAGAGGGACGTTTCTGTCATTTTGTAATTTGTGTTTCGTTTTGTTTTCCGTGACTCTGGCAACATTTGTCGATCAGTCAACCTCTCAAAAAATGCTGGTAAGTTGACCTTGATAATGGCCACTTGATTGATGCACTGTTGTGATTTCATTTTGTTTTAATCCATGGTGTTTGTTTTTATTTGACCAATAAGCTGGCTGTCACTCGTTAATTGCACATCATGGACCTGGGTCTGTGGGTCACTCATGTTCCAAACCCTGCTGCTCCTCTGTGTGTGTGTGTGTGTGTGGTGGGTGGGTGACGTCTGATTGGCTGAGCAGGGATGTTGTCGTGGTGACGAAGCTGGAGAGGAGCTGTCCACTGCCTGCTTGTCTCTGTCCTCTGCACACTGGACCTGCTGGGGCCTCATTCATTTCTTTCTGTTTGTGGCCCCCCATGCATGCCCCGGGGCCCGCCTCACTGCTCTGTGGAGCCAATCGTGGATTCATCTTTGTGAAACCCCCCTTTCAGTCAGGAGGAGCTGACTTTCCTCCTCCTACTCCATCCCCCCCCCCCAGTGACCCTCCATCAGTTTGACTCCATCACTCCTGACGTTTAACATCACTGCATGAAAACCCAAAACATGTCGTATTTCAGATTTTAAGTTCGACTAAACGTCAGAATCGCAGCTCAGCTTCTACTAATGAGGATTTTTTTCTTCCACTAAATGAATCTTTTGATCTGACTTCCTTTTATTTTGCAGACCAGCTTTATGTCTCAGCCTTTGTTTGCTTGCTTTAGCTCTACTGCATTATGGGGAGAAAGTTCTTCCACTGGTACTGAAAGAGAAGAACAAGTTTCAAAAAGGAAACATTAAAATTTGAATAACTTTTTAATAAAAATAAAAGGTTTAGGGAGAAATTTATATTGTGTTTGCAGATGTTTTTATTACAGTTTTCTATTTATTTTAAGACTCATTTATTCAGATTTTATTATTTGTTTTTTTCCAGATTTCTTTAAAACCAGATATAAAAACAATGCGGTAAAAATGTCTCAAAACATTTAGAAAAATCATCCCATAATTAAAAATATTTGGAAAATAAAAACTTAAACAGGCTGCTAAATCTTTTGCATGCAAATTATAAATGACTACCTTTTATTTTTAGGTGAATTTTTTCGAAGCTCTATTTGATTAAATGTCCTTTTCTTTCTTTGCTCATTGGATCAAATTTCCCTCCATCCTGCTTCCTGCCTCAGCGGCTGTTTGATGAGGTTTCATTGCATGAAAACCAACTTTAGCTCTCGGTTCCTGATTCTGTTTAACATGAAGAGGAAAAAAACTCAAATCCAGCTTGTCTCTTTCAGCGTCATCAGATTCGAAGCTCTTGAACGGTTTCAGGTTTTGTCAGGTTGCCTCCTTAAAGCGCTCCAGACTTCATGTGAAGCAGCAAAACCAATCATCTGAAAAGTGTGGTGGGAAATTTAAATTCAGCTCCTTTTTAATAAAACAATAAATCCTTCAGCCTGTCGGCAAACTGAGAAATAAATCCAGCTGTTCTGTTTGTCAGCAGATGTTTCCTCTCTGCCACTGATCATCGGAGGGACTTTCTCCAGGTTTTACATTCCCACCAATATCTCCTCCGTGTCTTTAAACCAGACATCCCATACTTGCGTCTGTTAGCCTGTTAGCTTGCAGCGTCCTGCTGGTTGAGCTCACAGAAATGAAGACCTTTAGGTTTTGTGTATTTAGTAGAATCAGTTCAGGTTCAGAGGTGAACTTTGAGGCTGGATGTTGTTTTCCTGACGAACAGCGTCTGGAATGAGAACTTAGACCTAAAATAGTTTTGACTGATTAAAGGTGAAGCTGTTGCTGGTTGGGCTCATGGTCGGGTGGCGATGGGAGCCGTTCCCTGGGGTCAGTCCTTCTGGGCTCCTCCTTCCTTTGTATTTAGCTGTTAGAGCCACAGGAAGTTCTGGGCCCGGTTCTGTTAGAGTCCGGAGCCACTGGGCCGAACATGAATGGGACCATATTATGGGATGACGGAAACAGACGGCGTCTACAGTGCAAGGAATGCTGGGTAATGATGGGAGAGGGTGTTTAGCAGTAACAGCAAAACAAGTTCAGAAACGGGACGAGCTGGGGAGGCTTCCGGAGGGGCGGGAAAACTTTTCATAAGTTTTCAAACCCTCAGGATGGACCTCCAGCTGTAACTCGTGACCAGAAGGACTTCCTTCCTCCGACTCGCCGCTTCAGAGACTCAGACGGTGGCTGACTTGGATGAAACTCGATCAGTCCCCCCCCCATCACTCACCCAGCAGCACCGCCTGCAGCAGCTGTTTGCTTCGGCTCTAATCAGCCGCTCGCCCCGCCGCCCTCAGAGGCCTCCCTCTGCTCTGTGTGTCTGTGGGTGCCAGCGGGGGCTAACCAGAGCTCCTCTCTTGCAGTCCACCCCCCTCCATCTGGCTGCCGGCTACAACCGGGTCCGCATCGTCCAGCTCCTGCTCCAGCACGGCGCCGACGTTCACGCCAAGGACAAAGGGTGAGTAACTGTTGAGGAGGAGCGAGTCGCGGCGTTCCTGGCGTCATGTTTGACCCGGGTGTGTCTCCCTGCAGCGGTCTGGTTCCTCTCCACAACGCCTGCTCCTACGGTCACTACGAGGTCACAGAGCTGCTGCTGAAGGTAAAGATTCCTCCTCCATGTTCAGGGATGCTAGTTTGAATCCGGCGTGAAGCTGATCAGCTCCTCCTCTTGCAGCACGGAGCCTGTGTGAACGCCATGGACCTCTGGCAGTTCACCCCCCTCCATGAGGCCGCCTCCAAAAACAGGGTGGAGGTGTGTTCGCTGCTGCTGAGCCACGGGGCCGACCCCACCCTGCTGAACTGCCACAGCAAGAGCGCCGTGGACATGGCCCCCACCCCGGAGCTGAAGGAGAGGCTGACCTGTGAGCTGCTCCTCACTGACACCTTCATCCTTATGGCTGCTCCCTCTGCTCACCTTCATCACTGACATCAGCTGCAGGGTTTAACCCCTTCAGCTTCTTCATTATTGCACTTCATGACACATTGGTATCCATAGAAACGTCCCGGATCCCAAACAGAAACGTTTTGTTTCAACCAGTCCAGGATTTACTGATCCAGGAGGAAAAGAAAAAGCTTTGAAAAGCAAAACACCCCCCCAACACACACACACACACACACAGCCACACACACACACACACACACACACACACAGCCACCCACACACACACACACACAGCCACACACACAGCCACACACACACACACAGTCCTAAGTCCAGAACCAAGGCTCCACCACTAACTCTATACCCCATGAAATTATTGGGAACAGCAGAACACATCTAGAACCTAAACATCTACGGCTTGAGACCAGCATTTCCTTCCTCTCCCCTCTCTGTCCAAACAGATGAGTTCAAAGGTCACTCGCTGCTGCAGGCGGCGCGTGAAGCCGACATGGCCAAAGTGAAGAAGACTCTGGCCCTGGAGATCATCGGCTTCAAACATCCTCAGACCAATGAGACGGCTCTGGTCAGTCTCCTCGGTTCTGGCAGCTTAGCCACTTGTTTCAGTCCGGATCCCGTCTTTAAAGTTCTGTTGTGATGTTCTGCTGCAGCACTGCGCCGTGGCCTCCCCCCATCCCAAGAGGAAGCAGGTGACGGAGCTGCTGCTCCGTAAAGGAGCCACCATCAACGAGAAGAACAAAGAGTAAGATGAGCTGCAGATGTTTGGCCGTCTTCCTCTCGGAGCGCTAACCTTCCCGTCTTTGACCCGTTTAGCTTCATGACCCCCCTGCACGTGGCTGCTGAGCGAGCTCACAACGACATCCTGGAGGTTCTGCAGAAACACGGAGCAAAGGTCCGTCTCTCCTCCACTCCGGTTCTGCAAACAGCAGGCAGAGAGACGGGGATCAGTAAAGTTCTGTTTCCTGCAGGTGAACGCGGTGGACACTCTGGGACAGACGGCGCTGCATCGGGCGGCGCTGGCCGGACACATCCAGACCTGCAAGCTGCTGCTCAGCTACGGCGCCGACCCGTCCATCGTATCTCTGCAGGGCTTCACCGCCGCTCAGATGGGGAACGAGGCTGTGCAGCAGATCCTGAACGGTAACGGGGGGGCGTCTGGGAGCCTCACTGGTTCTGGATTCGGGTTTTAGGGTCTTTTCTTTTATTCATGGGTGGTTCTTGCTTTGTTCCCTAGAAAATGTTCCGACCCGGAATTCTGACGTTGACTACCGGTTCCTGGAAGCTGCCAAAGCCGGAGACCTGGACACGGTGCAGGTCGGTTCGTCTCTGCAGTTGCTGCTGATTTCTGTCTCCTGGTTCTTGTCTTGATATAAAACAGTTTCTCAGGAACATCTTTGATTTAAAAAGATGTTCCTTCAGGTCGTAACATGGAGATGATCTGTTCTTCCCTGTTTGTCGTTTGCAGCAACTCTGCTCCCCTCAGAACGTGAACTGCAGGGACCTGGAGGGCCGCCACTCCACTCCTCTCCACTTTGCGGCGGGTTATAACCGGGTGGCGGTGGTGGAGTACCTGCTCCACCACGGAGCGGACGTCCACGCCAAAGACAAAGGGTTGGTGTGTTTATTAACGAGGCGTTTTAGCCGTTTTCTGATCCTGGACGTTGTTTGACGGCTTCCTGTCCTCCAGCGGCCTGGTTCCGCTCCATAACGCCTGCTCCTACGGTCACTACGAGGTGGCGGAGCTGCTGGTCAGACACGGAGCCTCCGTCAACGTGGCCGACCTGTGGAAGTTCACCCCGCTTCATGAGGCTGCGGCCAAAGGGAAATATGAGATCTGCAAACTGCTGCTGAAGGTGAGGGGTTGTCATGGTGACCGGGGAGGAATATGATGGGGTGGAAGCGTTGTGTTCTCACATTCTGCTTCTCAGCACGGAGCGGACCCGACCAAGAAGAACCGAGACGGAAACATTCCTCTGGACATGGTGAAGGACGGAGACACGGACATCCAGGACCTGCTGCGGGGGGACGCCGCCCTGCTGGACGCCGCCAAGAAGGGCTGCCTGGCCAGGGTGCAGAAGCTCTGCTCCCCAGAGAACATCAACTGTAGAGACGCTCAGGGCCGCAACTCCACGCCGCTCCACCTGGCAGGTACAGGCGGCCCCGCCCCCTGGGGCTCTGACCTCACAGGAGGAGAGATAAAAAACTTTGTTCTGATTCCGTCTCTCTGCTCAGCCGGTTACAACAACCTGGAGGTGGCCGAGTATCTGCTGGAGCACGGCGCTGACGTCAACGCTCAGGACAAAGGAGGCCTGATCCCGCTTCATAACGCCGCGTCGTACGGGGTCAGTGTCCATTTCCTCCTCAATTAAGAAAAGAAAAACAAACTCCAGTGAGTTTAGATTTTACAGGAACCCGACTGAACAGCAAGGGATTCACATTTCCACTCTAATCTCAGACGATGTTTTACTTTTTAATCCACGATCGCCTGTAACCCAAACACACGTCTGGTTTAGAACAACCTTTGGAAACTCGCATGTTTGATGTTTGAAGCTTTACTCTGTTTATAATAAACTTCCTGGGGATCAGATTTATTGTTCAACGTGTAAAAGGTGCATCGTGTGCAATAAGTTCCTGGTTTTTGACCTGATGGATGTTTCTGTTGAATATAAAGATTTTTGAGCTTAAATTGACCTTAAGTCAGAAACTCTGTCCCACTTGAACAGATGAAACGATTTGTTTCTCCTTCCTGTTTCCCTGAAGTTTGTCTTTTCCCGTCTGTCTTCTCCAGCATGTGGACATCGCCGCCCTGCTGATCAAATACAACACCTGTGTAAACGCCACGGACAAATGGGCTTTCACCCCCCTCCATGAGGCGGCGCAGAAAGGCCGAACGCAGCTGTGCGCTCTGCTGCTGGCCCACGGAGCCGACCCCACCATGAAGAACCAAGAGGGTCAGACCGCTCTGGACCTGGCCACGGTATGGGCCTCTGTGAGATAAACGGCAGCAGACACAAACATGGAGTCTGACGTTTACCGCGTCTGTGAATGTGTTCTGGGCTGCTGTTGTAGGCGGACGACATCAGAGCGCTGCTGATGGACGCCATGCCCCCAGACGCTCTGCCCAGCTGCTTCAAGCCTCAGGCTACGGTGGTCAGCGCCTCTGTCATCTCCCCCGCCTCCACGCCGTCCTGTCTGTCAGCCGCCAGCAGCATAGACAACCTCGCCGGGCCCCTGACGGAGCTGGCTGCTGCCACCGCCTCCGGCTCGTCTGGGGTCGCAGACGGAGCCTCAGGAACCGACCGCAAGGAAGGAGAAAGTAGGTTTACTGAGCTGGTCACTGAGACGCCAGCCTCTAAACGCTGTGACCATGAAGTTGAACTTTTCTGTTACATTTGAATATTTAAATCAGAAAATGAACTCGGTTCCTTGTTCTATCAGCATTTGTTGCAAAAAGGACATCAAAGACTTTAAATAACCATCAGGGAGTCTTCATCAGTGATGAAGACTTGTTTCAGTTGGACGTAGAGAATCTAACCTTTTAGTTCTCCTGAAATCATTTAAACTTTGACATTTTCGATTTCTCACGTTTTAATGACTGGACTGCCGACGGGAGGAAAAAAGCTGGCAAATACCACCGAAGAAGACCATCTGTTTAGGGTGGGGGGGGGGGTTCTTCAGAAGTGTTTCCTAAAGGTGCAGACATGCCAACCAGCCAGAGGGGGGTTAAAAGAGAGTTGTAGCATAGAGCAGCTAATGTTTTTAAGTTGGACTCCTCTGATTGGCTGCAGCAGCGTCGGCAGTAACTGTCCTGAATGAATTGAAATGGCGGTTTTATCATCGGCCCCTTTGGGTTCGATATGTTGCTGCTTTTTACTTTGTGGACAGAATGCAGACCTTCCACCAGACGCCGCTGATCTTCCTGACAGGTTTGGTTTCACTGAATGATTGTTGGATTTCATATTTTGGGGGCTGGTCTGGGATCTGAACGCCTAAACTGTTTAGTTTTATTTCAGTAAATTGTTTGTTTTAAGGTTTAAAATGTTTAAATATGACAAAGGAAAACAGGGAAAAGTGTTTGGTAGCACAGAGGCAGCACAGATGCACCCATGAAAAGTTGGAGAATCCGAATGTCACGTTCCACCAGGAGTTGGGGCCAGATGATGTTTGAACACAATGTGCTGTTTTTCTGCTTCTTCTCGACGCAGTGGCTGTGCTGGATATGAACATCAGTCAGTTCCTAAAGAGCCTCGGTCTGGAGCACCTGAGGGACATCTTTGAGAGGGAGCAGGTTGGTAGCAGCTGCTTTTGAACAGCAAAGCTCCTCCTTACTTGCTGCTCATTGCAGCCCCGTCCATCTTTTCTAGATCTCACTGGACGTGTTGGCCGACATGGGCCACGAGGAGCTGAAGGAGATCGGCATCAACGCTTACGGCCATCGACACAAACTTATCAAAGGTGTAGAGAGGCTTCTGGGGGGACAGCAAGGTGAGGCTGCCTGGAAGGATGAACCGCCTGCAGCTGATACTTTAGCAGGAAGCTCATTGGCTCTCTTCGTTTCCAGGTGCCAACCCCTACCTGACATTCCACTGCGCCAACCAGGGCACCATCCTGATAGACCTCTCTCCTGATGACAAGGAGTACCAGTCTGTAGAAGAGGAGGTATGGCTCGTAAACATGCTAGAAACGACGCTAGAAGATGATCTGCTAACGTTTCCTGTCTGTCTCTCAGATGCAGAGCACCATCAGGGAGCACAGAGACGGAGGCAACGCTGGGGGGGTCTTCAGCAGATACAACATCATCAAAGTACTTTGACTCGATCAGCAGGTCTGAGTGGAAACCGGCTTCCTGACTAAAGCATCGCTGTGCTTTCAGATCCAGAAGGTGGTCAACAAGAAGCTGAGGGAACGTTACACCCACCGGCAGAAGGAGATCGCAGACGAGAACCACAACCATCACAACGAGCGCATGTTGTTCCACGGTAACCTCTCCGTGTCTTTACCGTGTCCCCAGTCCTCCGTCTTTATCTCGTCAGGACAACCGGCTGCAGGCTGATCAAACACACATGAAAGTAAAAACTGTCTGACCAATAGAAATTGTGGGGGGGTTAGAGTCCGGCCCCCAGCCCAGTGTTAGTGTCTGTTCCTCTGGAGAGCATCAGGAAGCAGCATATCTGATGTCAGATCCTCGGGGCGGGTTTGATCTTGTCAATCAGGATGAAGATCACGTTTAGTCCCCCCCCCCCCCCCAGTGTTTGACCTTATATCTGAGCCTGCTGACTGTCAGAAGGCGTCCATGCTAATAACTGAAGGACAGTCTCTGGAGGACGTTGTTGTTTTAGGGAGTGACAGCTAATCTGAAGGTCGTCTGATTGGTCTGATCCTCAGGGTCTCCGTTCATCAACGCCATCATCCACAAAGGCTTCGACGAACGCCACGCTTACATCGGAGGAATGTTTGGAGCGGGGATCTACTTTGCAGAGAACTCCTCCAAGAGTAATCAGTACGTTTACGGTATCGGCGGCGGGACGGGATGCCCGACGCACAAAGACCGGTCCTGCTACCTGTGCCACAGGTTCTACGCTCCCTTGTTTTCCTCGCCTTTCCTTCTCTCTCCGCTCTTTGTCTGACTTTCCTTCTCTCGTCTCTGAATTTTCAGGCAAATGCTTTTCTGTCGAGTTACTCTGGGAAAGTCTTTCCTGCAGTTCAGCGCCATGAAGATGGCGCACGCCCCCCCAGGACATCACTCTGTCATCGGGCGGCCCAGCGTCAACGGCTTGGCGTACGCCGAGTACGTCATCTACAGAGGAGAGCAGGTGAGGTGAAGCCTCAGAGTCGGTGCTTTAAAAGCTGCCGGTGCTTTAAAAGCTGCTAACCAGCTGCCGTGTTGTTGTCAGGCGTACCCGGAGTACCTCATCACCTATCAGATCCTTAAGCCAGAGAGCGCGGCTCAGGCTGCGGCAGGAGCGGAGCAGAAGTCCTAGTTCCGGAACGCCGCTGTCGCTCACATAGACTCCATGCTTGACGTTCTCCTCTTGCATCGCAGCTACATGAAGACGGTTGTCATCAGCGAACCCTTCCAGCCTCCTTTCCTGTAGAACCCATGGTGACCTGTGCTCCGTTACCATCCCCTGTATACTCACTAATCCTGCTGACCACGTTATGTTTTTGCATCAGCTGCATGTTGTTACAAGGCATGTAGGGCCGAGCGGCGGCTTCCCCTCCACCCCGCCGCCGCCATCAGCAGGTAAGACTCTGGAGACTCGGAAGTAAAGCATTAAGTCTGGCTTTGGATGGACCCGTTTTAAATGTTAACTCAACACTACTGGAGAAGCAGCGATGCTTCAACGCCAAACAGGAAACTACCAGGGAAAGGGCTCCATCAGACCACAGAAGCAGAGACAGTCCAGATGTGCATGAGAGGAAGGATTCCTCGACAGTCGCTCATCATTAAGCAGCATGATGGCAGCGATGCATCCACCATAACTGTTGTAGATGTTGTGATGTTCTTGTGACGCTCATCCAGGCAGCCTGTCAGACATTCATGCAGAAAGGATTTGCACTTTCTCCTACAAATCTATTTAAGTTATTTTGAATTAAAGTTACAAATTACCAAGGGGGGGGGGGTATTTGTACAGGTTGTGTAAATGGTTGTATTGCTGTTGATGTTTAACAGTCTCCCTGAGTTCAAATGTAAATGACATCTGAATTTTCCGCTCATGCCTTCTTGTTTTTCTCTTTTTTTAATAAATGTCTGATTAAAGACCGTTTCCTGTTTCAGTTGCTCATAAACTGCTCGGCTGTATGAGCTCCTGACCTCCAGAGCCTTTTACATTGTAACTGTGTCAGGTTTTTGGACTGTGGGAGGAAGCTGGAGTACCCGGAGAGAACCCACACGTGCACAGGGAGAACCTGCTAAACATCCTTTGTCCTGTTTACATCAGCACTCCTTATGTTGTATTGTTGATGTTGGTCCAGATGTTTAGTTTTAGTGAATTTTCTTCTGTAAGAGATCATCGTAAACAAGGCAACACACTTGTAAAAAAATAAAAGGATGAGTTTCAGTTAAATGGTCATAATACAGCTGTAAGTAATTTAAAGATAGAAATTTCAAACTTATTTGCTGCTTCACAGGATTTTCTTTACATCTATTGGAGGACAAAGACATTTGACATTCATTGTAGAATTAATACATTTAAGGTTTTACACAGATATAATATTAAAGGGAAATTTCCCTTGTAAGATTAGATTAATAAAAATATCCCTAGTAAACTGTTTAACTGTATTACTCAACCAGCTGTGTACTTCATAGTTCTTGAGCAAAGTATGTTTTTTTGTTGTAGATTTTTGTAACAAAATTCACTTGGATCAACTTTAAAACATGAATATGTCAACATTTGACTTTCCATTATTCTCTGCTGATGGTTAATAGTTACTAAGAAATTCAAATGTCATTTATTTTAACATGGGGTGCTATTGGGGATTGTGATTTTGGGTTCTTTAGTCTTCTATATGACCCGTTTCTATTATAAATAATGAAAAATAAGTTCTTTAAAAACTATACTTATATTTTTTTCTGTAATCTTTAAAGCTCCGATTATTTCTATGTTTGAAGCATGAAATGTGTTAAGAGGTCAAAAAGTTCAAGGAGGGGTGTGCAGGTGGCGCAGTGGTTAGTGCACACGACCCATGTACGGAGGCCTTAGTCCTCGACGCAGGCGACCCAGGTTCGAATCCGGCTTG